>JAGFPH010003582.1:61765-103747 GCA_018207615.1 Philaenus spumarius | reverse complement strand
GAAATGGACACTGTGCTTCCTCATTTCATAAGTTGTGTTAAAATAGTTTACTTGATAATACCTCTGAAATGGACACTGTGCTTCCTCATTTCATAAATTGTGTTTTATTCAATATTTTCTACACTTTTGAAGTGTAAATCAGAATATCGCCATAGAAGATTACACTTCTCCGTGTGGTCTTAAGCACACCTGGATTTTTCGAACGTAACAATGATTCTAAAATTAAAACCAGCAATAATGGAAGGAAAACAATATATTCTAAAAAAGTCAAAACTTAATAGAATGAGACAATGTGAGCTTTTTTGTGAGACATTGTGTCGATTTTAATAATTAATTATATAAGTTCTCATAAGTTAAGCTTGTTTAGTCTTTCACTACTATTCAAATTTGTCGCCAATATATTTATTAAAAAGTTATAGGTCTATTTATTTTTTCTCGAAACACTAATGTCATACCAATAACATGCATCGAAAGGAAAAGTTCAGTTTACCAACTAATGGTTTCCAACTGTTATAAAAAATCTATTGGAATCCGATTGACATAACTTAAAAAGCCTTGAGACAAAAATTAAATAATTATATTACTATACGCATTATTTTTCTTAGAAAAGAAATACTGTTCTAGTATAAACTTTAAACCACTACAAATTATTGACAAAAAAATTAAACCGTATATTTTTTGTTTTTATTAAAATATCTCGACACTAAAATGAATTCACCCATGAGGAAAAGTAATTAATATTGTACCCATGAATTATATTAAAACATGTCGACTAATTCATTATATTGTGTTTAATTAAAAATTAAATAAAAATCTAATTAAATGATGCGTACCATTGAAGTCCCAGTTCCAGTGAAACCCGCATTGCTGCTATAGTCACATGGCATCGATATATTGGCATTTTGACGAGATCAGCTTTATTCCAAATTGATGGAACTGGTGTTTAAAGGCAATGCTTCAACACGATCGATTTACAGTTGAGAGGAATGTTTAATGTTAACACGGTTTCTGTACTACTAGTATGTGGGCACAGTGTATTTAAAAAGCTTTTCCTTAACGTCAGAAGTTCAAAAATAATAGCAAGTGAATGATATAAACATATTTTACTTAAAACACATTGTTTTCCATTTAACCGATATTTTTTCTTTAAAAAAAACTCACTCGTATCTTTGAATAGTTAAACAAATTGAAATTTGTATTGAAATTATTGTGGGTTGTAAATAAAATAATTCTGAACCGTGGTTCAGACGGTGATTTTTAACTCGGTAAATGTATACAATAATAAGGACTGTAAAACTGTAGAAATATTTGTTAAGATTTTTTGTTTATGTATAGTATTATATATATTTAAAAGAAGATAAAAATATTATCTTTTAATTGACTTTTATTTCATATTGATACATCAAATAATGATTTAGAATTTATTAATATTATAGGCTATATTATTGATTAAAGTTGAAAACATAACCCCAAAGTACAATCTACGCTAGGTTTTGTTCGCGTATTACAGATGATGGGTGAAATCAGCTGTTATATTATTAAGTTGTATTATTTCTTCGTTAAATGTTACTCCACGTACGCTCGTACGAACATTCGCTTTTATAGGAGTTGATTATGCAAAAAATGTTTGTTTTTGAAAGACCTTTTCAATGATGTGCTTCACGACTGCCATTACTATTTGAAGTTTTTGAGTTTTAATGTGTGTTTTTGTGTTTGTATGCATTTTTTAAATTTGAAACGTTTTGAGTAAGGGAACTTTCCATTTTTGGACATGGTATCTTCTCATGAAACTATGACAAAAATTTGGTTTATGTAGGCTATGTTATGTGGTAACAATAAAACCATCTGCAAAACACTACTTTTTGACGTTTTGGAACACTCTATACATACGCAGTAAGATAAGTTAAAACTTTTTTCCCGAAATTATCAGTGAAAATTTAAAATGAGGTCTCAGTTGACCTACCTTTATATTTGAAAATTTTCCAAAAATGACCCCCTTCCCCCCAAAAAAGCACTTTTGAGACATTTTTGAGATTTGAGAACATTTTTACTGAATTCACTAGGGTCAAAATATGGGGGGTTTAAGTTAAAACGAAGGCTGTAGCTCATTTTGGTTCCGTCGCTATATGGGTGGTCTGATTCGTCCTGTGTAAATGTTTTCTTTAGTTGTAAATTCACATAGGCCCCTATCTAAAATAAACACCAAGAAGGTGTTGTCATTATATGCAAACTTACAGCTCTTGAAAAACTTGTCTTTTCTAGAAATAATGGTTATTCAGTATGTTATGTCATTTGTTTATTTTTCGAAATACCATTATAGTAATTGAAAAAACCAAACCTTAGAGATCGAAACAAGAACCAATGTCCATTAAGCATGGAACTCTCGTTTTCTGAATGACGATAAATCGATAATAAATTAAAACTAGATTAATCGTTCAAAAAAGTTCAGGATCATCTTTTACTTCACGTAACCATTTATTGGTTTAACCTGAACAAACAACTCTTTATATTATACATTATGTTATTTTGAGGACTTGCAAATCTACATTCAATATGGCAACGCTGGACACCAACATCAGTTTAATTAGATACACATCAGAAATACATAATTTAAAAAAATTCTATTTAAAAAAAACTTCATGTACGTCTAATTAAGCTGAGAGATTTTTAACTCGGTAAAAGTGTACAATATAAGAGTTGTTTAGACATGATTTTATAAAACTGTAGGCCTATTTATTAAAGTGTTGTATTTATATACATTATCATATATAACAAATAAGGATAAGAATGTTATCTTTTAATGGTTTTTCATTTCATATTGATATATCAAATGATTTACAAGTTATTAATTTTGTAACCAACAAAATCAATAACTGAATATTAGTATGTTTATCTGTCATACGAAGGTGTACGAATGTTACCGAAGTTAAACGAATATATAATGAATATTATATTTATGATAAAACGAAGTATTTATAATCATTTTTTAACGTTAAAGCAAAAAAGCAGGTACTTCGTATCAGAGGAACATCTCATAAACCACCAGTCCCTGGAAGCACCCAAAGGTTTAAATCTTATAACGTACTAGCTGGCCCGACCCGGCTTTGCACGGATAGACAAATCAACCTGATACTGATAATTAGCCCAAGTGTTTTTGTTCATTGTAAAAAAAAAAAAAATTCATCGTAGGCCTAACCTAAAATTATATTCAGTTTTTGATCCAAATCAGTTGTTGATCAAAATCAGCTGTTTTAAGCTTTTCATACGAACAGCTGTTTTTTGTGCCCCTGATAAAATCAAAAGGAATATTTCTTCTTCATCCTTAAGATTGACCTTCCATAAGATTAACATTGAAACTTTGAGGGCCACTGGGGCGTAGCCCTAATGTCCTAGGACTTCGGTAAATGGCCTAAAACCTTTCCAGGGTTAACCTGTGTTACTATGCAAAATTTCAAAGCAATCGGATGGACGGTTTGGTAACGCATAAAGGACAAACATACAGACAAACGGACATACATTGAATTTTATATATATAGATTATAACCTTAATTAGTTATATTTAAAAAAAGCTTCTTCACAAGACCTAGTATTATTGATTGAAGTTGTAAACATAACACCAAAATATACCTACGATAGGTAGTTCGTTTAATTATTACATTTGATTGGTGAAATCAGCTCTTATATTATGTTGTTACTCACGTACGTATGTTTGGGCGTACTCTCGCTTTTATTGGAGTTCGTGTTACTACATGCTTTTCTTCAACTCGCTACCGTTCAACCGGTGGGTGGACCGGTGCACGGTCGCCTCGGGTTTTTCCGGATCGCCTCGGGCAGCTCCGCATAGCACATCGTGTCACGACTTCACAAAAACATTAACCCTCAGATAGGGTGGGGGGGGGGGGGTTGGCCCTGAGGACCGACAATTTTCAAAAATCTAATTTATGACTATAACTAAAAATAAAATAAATGAACATTTTTGTTTAAACATCTGAAGTTCCAAAAACATCACGCCCCATGATTTTTTGGGTGTGTTTATTTTGTGAAAAGTAAAAATATTGCAAGCTATCAAGTCTCATTACAATATCAGATTCGCTGAGGAAGAATTAATTTTATCTGTGGGTTATTTTTTAGTTCGAGTCTATTTATGTTGTTCATGGATAAGAAAGCATGTTTAAAAAAGAAAATTGTTCATTTATTTTATTTTATTGAACATAATATGTTTTCTTAATCACTAACAATTTCTCTAACGTTCATTTTCTTACTTAATTACATTAAAATTCCAACTCTGCATTCAATAATATGGCAACGCTGGAAACAAAAGTGATCAATAAAACGATGTTTCTAACTTGTTATATTTTATTAATAAAAAAACGTTCCAGCAGGAAAAATAAATGAAAGAAGAGGGTAAGTTATCACTTATTGATATTTTTGCCACCAAGTTGTTGTAAGTTGTTACATGGTCAGAGTACGTGATGCAAATTCAAGTCGGAAGCGCATGAGTTGACTTCGACAAAGCGGAAATACCCGAGCTGATTTAAGCCACTAACCGTAAGAAGAACTGAGTGGTGGGCTCCTTTTCAGAAACATTTTTGAAGCGAAAGCTTGTTTAGGCGCATCGAACACTTTCGGATGAAGTAAAATATACGAATTCTCGATACGCGTCTTAAAGTCAGTCGCTTTGTGTTTTTGATTTTGTCGATGATTTCTTCTTCCTCATTGTTTTACACACGTACTAATATAAACCATAAGTTTAAAGTAACAGCTGATCGTAAATTAAAAAGAAATCGACGAAATAAAATAGGCAGTGGTAAATTAAAAGGCTTACACTATTTCTGTTGTTTACTAAAACAACCTAACCTAGCAACGTTTAAAAAAAATAGTGGCCTCCGTATAATACGTAAGTACCCTTGTAAGTTGTGTTAAAATAGCGTACTAGGTGATGCCTTCAAGATAGACATAGTGCTTTCTATTTTTTTTTTTTTTATAATTTCTAAATTTGATAACTTGGTTGTTATGGTAATGAATGTAAATGCATTAATGAAACATGTGTTGGTTCAGTATAGGCTTAACCAAAAGTTATGTTGTTAAACTTTAAATACAAATTAGCTTATTAACTTTAATATTTAACAACAGATATTAAAACTATAATAAAGTAAGCCTTGTGTTGGTTCAGTACAGAAGTGAAAACTGCCATGAAAATAAATCGTTGGTTTTATTGGTTTAATCCGAAATTTGATCATTATTTTGATCTTGTCCCGTTTAAAGTTGAAATAAAATAATAAAACTTAGCACAAACAGAGTTGTCTATAATTTATACACAATCGTGTTTGTGTTATTTTTTAGATTTCAATTTTAAACTAGTGAAAATATTTAACACTTTTTCGAGACTTCGGCTCTTCCGGACAGTTTACACACAATTTTCAACATTTTGACCCAATATTTTCAAAATGTCGACCAAATAATGTGACCCCGACGCGCTACGACTTATTAGCTGTCAAAATCGGTTTTCCCGTACCCAAAAACATATAAAACGATACATCACACTGTATTTTCAAAATGTTTACCCAAAAACGTAACCCCAAAGCGCTACGAATTTTTAAATCTCAAAATTGGTTTTTCGTACCCAAAAACATATAAAACGATACCCCACACTGTATTTTCATAATTTTGACCTAATATTTTCAAAATTTTGACCCAAAAACGTGATCCCTACGCACTAGGAGTCAAGTTTTTCAACTCTCCGCACAAAAAAAAATACGAAGATTTTGGTAACACCGAAGATTTTGGTTTTCTACGACTTCTGTGAGTACTTATATCGTGTATACAGGAAAACAGACAAACAAAATTATCGCATGATAGCAATACTTCGGCTTTGTAATGCAAATTTCGGACTATTCATGGCAGTTTTCACTTCTGCAGGCAGTCCCACGACTGTTTTACTTTCTCACTATACTATAGTATATAGAAAGTATAGTGATCGTAAAAAAATCGATTTTGATATTTTTGTGGAAATATCCGTTTTAGGACCCGTTGAGTCCAAAAAAGTGGTTTTTACAAAATGTCTGTCTGTATGTATACAAAGCTAGAGCGAAAACTATTCGATCGATTTCGAACAAATTTGCACCAAACATTTCAATTAGGCCTATATAGATACACGAAAAAGTGTTTTGAAAAATTTGGAAAACAACCCCTTTTTTGGCCAACCCCCCCCCCCCCAAATCAGTTATTATTTTTTTATAAAAAATGGCTCTAACGATTTTGATCAAATTTGGCTTATTTGTAGCCCTTAATGTACCCTACCATATGCAGAAAACTGTATCTTTCTAAAAATTCTTGTTTAGCAAATAATAATAACTTATTTTTGGGGGTTTTTGGCCAAAAATAAGGTTGCTTTTCAAAAATTTTCAAACCCTTTTTTCGTGCATCTATACAGGCCTAAGATACGTGTTTTGTGCAAATTTGTTTGAAATCGATCGAATAATTTTATCTTTAATTAATAATAATAATATTTATTAGTTAATCTCCTACTTTAACACCTCTCCTACTCCACCTACAATATTATGAAGTCTGTTTGAATGAATCTGTTTGGTAATATAAATATGTGAGAAAGTATGTGCCAGTTCCTGGTACCGTTTATTATTTTTTGTATTTAAACATCTATTAAGAAATTTATTTAAAATTTACATATGTTTATTTTAGCAATGTTGATATGATTGTCATAGCAACCAGTTGTGCACAATAACGGATCAGCTGACTAAATTATTTCTCTCACAAAACATTCGATACATTTGAGACTTACACGGCAACGAAACGCGATCTCACAATTATAAATTCACGTTGAACGTCCTTGTTTTGTGGGACCATTGGTTTCGGAGTAGTACGACGCCATTATCAAGTCTTATAATAAAAACCCTTTATTAATATATTTTATATCCATTAGGTCAATAAAAAAACACATACAAGCACATATCACAAACTATCATATTTATTACAATAAAAATAATAAAAATATATATAATAACTCGTTTAAAACAAATTTACTCTTAAGTATAGTTCTACTATGATTCCAGCAAAAAAGTGTTTTTAAAGTATACATTAATAAATACTTCAAGAGCAACTGTGTTCGTCCTAAAGTGCCCCTGACTCTACTAGCATGAATAAAAAACACATTTCTCATCAGTTTGTAAAGTAAGTAACAGTAAAGCTGTGGGTTTTCCCAATATAATATCTACATTACTTTGATAAATAGAAGTGGGTGATGCAACTTTTTCCATAATATCTTACAAACTATTACAATTTTATGACTTAATAGTTTTTAAATCCTTACAGCACATGACTGTAATAATTTATTCAAATATTTATATTTCATGGTACCGTACCTAACATTGGATTCCCAAAATAAAAAAAAAAAACAGGAACAAAATTTTGTTCAATTTTAACCATTGAAATTTTACAGCATAATCATTTAAATCACAAACAATATATATTTTATTAGTACAATAACAATTCGTTAACAATTTCTGACTTAAGCCATTTTGCCCTAACTTCAAAGATATACATCTTGCATCAAAAATTTTAATTTAAGGCTCTTCTTTACCTTGAAGAAAACTCCCGAGTGTAAAGTATGATTTTAATACAAAAAGGACTGACTCAAGCCGCAAAATCGTTGAAACATGCATTCGTAATAACGTGTTTCGGATTCTATTTATAAATTAATAATCTGTGAAACTACTTTAAGTTATAAAGAATGCTTTATATTTTTTACTTGTTAGCTTAAAATATGGAAATTATTGCTTAAAAGTCCCAAAAAATACATTCAAAATAATCGATTTTTACTCAGTTAAACCGTTGATTAAAATGAGTTGTTACCCATATTCATTTTTCATCTATGAGAATTTGTAGATTTGAATCATGATTTCTCTGAACGCCTACTATATCTTCACAAAATTAACAAAACACGTTGATTTTAAAAGTTATTGGCTTATCTAAACAATGTTGTATTCGTGTTAAGAGCATTTTTATTGGTTCAAAACGTTTTTACACAAAACGTTTCTATAACCCATTAACTTTTAAACGGTTAGTCGTTTTAAAAACACAAAAATAATAAATTTGTGTCATGTCTTTAAAGTACAGATTCCCCATAAAATATAGGGTGTTAGATAAGAAATGTATAAAATGCCTACTATTTACCAACATTTTAACTACATATCTGTCAATATTTCGAAAAACAAGGTGAAGGTTTACTATTCAATTTGCTGTCAGATTAATATTTTACAAAGTACCAATGGTGGCCCTTCAAAAGACACGAAATATAATACATGTAGTCCACGTGCTAATTCAGAAAATAAGCTAATTGGTACCATTTATGATCTTAAGTTAATTCTCTGTAAACTGATAAAAAACTTTTTTATTAAAAAATATTATTTATTTATATTGGTTGGTATTTAGAAAATGTTGTGAATTTGTAGTAAATTCCACCAATTATAATCACAATAAATATAAATAAGCAATTATATCCAATTAGTTCCGATTAGAGTTTACTTTAGTTGTAGTCTTTTGAACTTGAAGGAAAGAACAATATTTATTTAACATTGTTGCCTTGGAAAAAGAAACAAACATTCATTGTTGAGACTGTGCCTTATGAGACGTTGCATTAGTGGGAATATTGCATTAATAAAACAGCATTTCCCTATTTATTTCCAGGAACTTCAGTACAAGAAAACAACGTTGATTTCTATCTCTGTTTTATATTATACTCTTTCTTTTTTCCTTTTTCTCCGCTAACCTTTTCTTTGAAAGCGTTTTTCTTGGGCTTTATTGTATATTGCCATTTAAATACCTTCTCTTTTTCAATGTAGTATTCTGGTGGTCCCTCCATTTTGGGTGTGCTTATGTCTGTGCATGTGCGTATGAGTTTTAACTATTCAAAATTACTATTTATATACTTCCGCGTATTGTTTTAATACATCTTGAACGGTCTTATCTTAAAGGGCGTGGTAGTGAAAGGCACCAAAGTGGGATGTTTTCTCAGGTCTTTATCCATAGGTGGCTAAAGGGGAAGGCTTGGGGGGGGGACTAAGCAAATTGGAAATTCCCACAGCATAGAAACAGAGCAAGAAAGTCAAAGTGATGCAAACTATTGGAAGTCCAACGTTTACTTCAGAATACTAGATGTTGTCCCTGAAAGGCTACTTTTGATCGGTTTAGTGCACAATCACTAGAACTAGCTAATGCTGTTGATGGTTCTTTTGATTTAGATTTTAAACAATCAAAAAGGTTTTGGGAAAAGTATGGTGATAAATCTTCGATTTTTTTATAATATTGATAAAGTATGATAAAAATGCATCCGATCATAGCGCGAAACGTATAAAATTTGTGACCCACGGCAAGAGAGGCAGTGGTAGTAGGGGAACCAACTGAGGAGGAAAGTTTGATATACGCACCCTGCCGTTATCTTCTCCGCAGTTGGTTCCCCCACTACCACTGCCTCTCTCATCGTCGTCGTCGGTCACAAATTTATGCGTTTCGCGCTATGTTCGGATGCATTTTTATCATACTTTATCAACATTATACAAAAATCGAAGATGTACGAATTGAAAGTTTTAATGTATACTTTCAGAATCCGTTTGGTAAATTTAAATCTGGCCATTTAGGTTAATAGGGCGCATTATGAAAGATAATGACCAAATTCGTTTAAACTGTAATTGTTGAAAAACTATTTGTGCGACAAACTTCATCTTCCGCCTGTTTGAAGTACACAAATAAACAATAATTTCTCGAAAAATCAGCCCTCAATATTTTTAATTACCAAAGACGTGAATTTTTATAAAATAGTAATTTTGAAGCGTTTTCCGTACTTTTCTCGGTGGAAAATTGTCCGATGGGGTCTATAAAAAAACATTTTGTAGGTTTTTTAATTCTCTGAAATGTCCCATTCGAAGTATCGTGATCCATTCATAACATTTTATAAAATCAACGGAAAACCCCAAAAAGTACTAATTTATTGTTATTTTTGTTTATAAAAAATGCCGAAAAGTTCATTGCCTGATAGATTTTGTATTTTACATACCTATATGCTAAATGTAAAAAAATACCTACTATATGCTATATGTTAAACAAACTGCTGATGCAGCTTGCTGTTAAATTTTATAACAAAATTAGCCTTTCATTTTGCTCTATCGACTGGTCTATCATGCGAGAGGAGTTTCTCGGCAATGAGGAGAATAGGTTTTGGAATTAGGCAATGAGTCTTGATAGGTTTTCAAACCTCGAACGTCTACATACAAAAATGACTACTGAAAGAAAACATAAGTAGTCATGGTGTTGTCAAATGATTAGCTTCTAAACCAAGAAGATACTTTTTATACTTAAAACAGACTTTTGCCTACCTTTCAGTTTTAGGAATGACCTACAATTTTATCAAACTTTTATAATAAGTCAACTAATCCAACTTTTTATTAAGGTTAATCTTACCTTATCATTCGATTGCAATTTCGGTCATGCGACCATCATCAGGAAATTACACTAAAAACACTAAAAACGTCGTTAATTGTATAATGTTGCTCAATATGTCGCGGAAACACTCGAGAAGACGTGCACGCTTGGCCGTTCGGGCGGTAAATTGTATTATAATTTTACTGCTTCTTAATTACTGTGTAATATTGCATATGATTTTAGTGTGTAATTTTTCCTCTTCCATTGCTGGCACTTGTTTGTGAAAATCAATTTGTAAATGTAATATTGGTTGTATTCATTACGTTCTCAAACACCTAGGGAGGGGTACGTGGTACGCGCAAAATAATATCCCGCTTACATCGATTAGCCCCCCCCCCCCCCAGAAGATTTAGTCTAGAGCCGCCTATGTCTTAATCGCTTGTTAAATAATTAAAACAAGTAAGTAAGACAACTTCTCTCTGATTAAAATACCCTTATGTCCACAAATTGCCTCAAAGAACTGTTCATATCGGTAAAATATATTATTTCTAATGTATCTTGAAATAGAAAGGAGTATGCCCCCCAGCCCCCCGTTACTATTGTGTTTATGTCTGTCTATTTCTCAAGCTACGTTTTAAGAGTTAATGAAACCAAAAGCCAAGATTTAGCCTTCACACTGAGGTGAGGAAACATGTGGACCAGTAACACGAAACAACCGATTAGCACAGACGTAAAATACATAAGTATTTATTTAAACAGGCATCTGAATTGGCAGAAACCTGTACTTACTTTAAGAAAACAATTCTGTCTTAAACTCACGACCATGTATCGGCTGATTGGACATAAATCTAAACTCTTCGTCGACAACAAACTTCTATTGCACAAGTTGATTCTGAAACCAATATTGGTCATATGGGATTCCAATATGGGGCTCTGCTGTCAAATCAAATATTGAAGTATTACAATGCACCACTCTTGAGTCTTAAATGCTCCTAAATTATAACCAACGAAGTTAATTACCAAGAACTCAAACTCCCTACTATTGTAGAAGAAATTTAAAAAACATTTGCCTTTAATTTAAAAGTAAAACGAACAAGGAGGTTAAAGTGGAACGAGATCAAACCAATTGACCAGGCTTATGACTAGATTGACTAAGCAGTCATGCTTACTATATAACAACATTGTATTTTGTTATATGATTTGTTATAGTGCTACACATTATATTCTTCTCATCAATTAATTCTTCACGTTGTATTCTAAGAAAATTAAAACGGAACAATCAGAGATCTTTTTATTGGGAGCAAAAGGGGGAAAGTACCACAACTTTATGCAAATTTAAATTTACTTTTGGGTAAAAAGGGGTATTTTAATTATAATTTTACAATAAGGCGAATAATGGACATTTAAGAATAGGGCAGAATTAATACTTCTAAGTTATAAACCGTGGGTTCGGGGGGGGGGGGGGGATTTCATGTGTTCGTTGGGAGTAGCCTAAAGGAATATGTTTTTCACTTTATTGCAGAATTTCCGATATAGCCGAATTTAGAAAGTCATGCTTTCGTCGAAAGGTATTGTCTAAACCAGAGTTTGACGAATTTATTAATGGTAGGGATTTTGATCAACTCTTTGTAAATTTGTTCAAAATGCATGGTGGTACAAATGGAGTCTTATACAAGAGTTTAATTTTTCTTAATGTTTATTTTGTTACTTTATAATTAATTGTGTGAATGTGTATATATATCATTTTAATGGTATGTGTGTCTAGTGTTTAATATAGAGATGTTTAATTTAACTTAATGTTTATTTTGATATATTTTGTGTTTGCCTATACATGTAGTAATGCTTATGTTTAATATGTTAAAAATGTCAACCTAACAGACGATCATATGTCCATTGTTAAAAATATTTAAAAAAGTTAATGTTACTGTAGTAAGATAGTATTAAAAATAAAGCATTACATTCTATTCTATTCTATTGTATTCTTCTCGTGTCATTGTATTGTTGTTATGTTATATTTACTTAATGGTCTTGTTAGACAGATTGTAAATACTTTTATTAAAAATAATCATAATTATACAAATGTTTTAAAACAAACTGCTGAGGGCTTCTGGTTTAAACTTTATTCCGCCTGCACTAGATGAGGTAGGCAACACACGAAACACGCAGTCGAATTGATGCTAGATAATTTATTATAAAATCCATTGTTTTATTGTCATTTGACAAAAGCTTATACCTTATGAAATTATAAACTTCAAAAAAGTTTTAAATTATCAATGATTGCCTTACTGACTGTTTACAATAAAGTTATTAACTATGTTAACTTATTTTATAAACTTACTGCTCCCAGTCCTTTTGTTTGGCCTCCTACTTGTCAGACATTATCAGTCCTAGATAAAAAATGTTTATCTTGCACTAGTTAATGCAAAGATAACTTCTGCCCCTCGAAAACAATTTGTAAAATGCACACTGCTTAGGATATTTATGTTCAAAGCATTTAAATGCCCGTAATTTTGAAAGGAAATCTGGGTTTTATTGAGGTTTTAAACCACTGACTAACATGTGGAACTCTGAATCACAATGTTAAAAAGATAGTACATAGTTTTTTTAGCAAACACACAAAATATCGGCTAATGTCAAACTTGTAGATCATATATTTATCTAAATATTTTATTAGTTCTCCTGAAAATTAATTTACTTCGAAAGTGAGAAGGAATTATTTAAGAATACACTAATTCTCACACGCATATTTAGTAATCAAACGCGTATCAACGACAAAGTCGTCATCTTCAGTGATACACGAACTACAACTAACAACTTATAACTATTTTAATCTAGGATATGTAATGATAGTAGTGGCTGGTGTAACACTGTAGATGACGACTATGACGTTGAAACATGTTTATTACTAAACGTATGTGTGTGAGAATTATTGTACTGTTATTTTTCTTAAATAAGTTCTCCTGAAGTTTTGTAACACCCTGTACATGAATGTTTTGTATAGTATTATTAATAACTTTCAACCGTCATTACCGTTCCACATTTTATGAATTACGACGCCATATCTCAGTTTTCCATTTCCTCGGTTCCTTAGCTACGTCAACAATCCACCAAACAGTTTCATCGAAACAATTTATGTCTCAAGTTCAGCAATTCCATTGTTGGGAACAGCTTTCTTATTGGTTCTCGGGATTTATAACCTTAATAATAATGGTATTTTTAAATTTAAGGCGTACTTCCCGCAAAGAACTGGACCGAAAAGTACAATTATTACAAATGGAATATTCTCAACACCTGTTGCACATAAAACTCGGTAATTTTTAGGTATCAAAGTACGTTTATGCATTAATGCATTTAATTTTAATAAATCTTTTAAGTGAAATATGTTCTAATAGGGTAAGATTGTTTGGAAACATTTTATGGTGTTCGCTGCTAAAACTTAAATAATAAATTAAAGCAGTGACTTAAGAAAAGTTGGCAATAAAAAAGAACATTTTAGCTACAGAACTTTTGGAAATAGATATTGGGGTCAGCTAATTTTCTGGAAATCTTTAATTTTCATGTAACAAAATGCTTTACAAATTGTTTGTATATCTTTT
The DNA here is from genome assembly GCA_018207615.1 of Philaenus spumarius. NCBI lineage: Eukaryota > Metazoa > Arthropoda > Insecta > Hemiptera > Aphrophoridae > Philaenus > Philaenus spumarius. The sequence goes on along the minus strand of JAGFPH010003582.1, from coordinate 89,717 downwards.
TTGTCACTTCGGTCTATCCTGCTATGTGTTTCTTCAAAGCTACACTTTTCTTAAAATTGGTAAGAGGTATATTAGTCTACTAACATTTGTGTTTTTTTTCTAACAACAGAATATGATTTTCTGCATACATGGAAATTATAAAATAAATTATAACACAAAATATACATCCTTGTATTTTTTTTACTAAATGCTTAAACAAATTATAAATACTTTTTTTTACAAATTATTTTTGGTATATATTATATTTTTTTAATAACAGATTTCAGGTGAAGAGTGTAGGTAAAAATAGGTAACAAACAAAATGTATATCTCGTTCAGTTCCAGAGAAAACGGTATATAACTGTTGAAAAACATAGCTTTTAGAAAACAAACAAAAGTAAAATACGTGCAATAAAATTGTGAAATTCTTACAACAGTACACCCCAGATATAAGGGATCCATCTCCTTCCTATATAATTGCGTCAGTGTAGCAATGTACTGCTACGATCACTCTAAAATTAAACTTCACAAGGTTGAACCTATTGTGGAAAATACTTTTTTAACACATTAATAGAATATAATACATACCATTTAGAAAGAAAATTTTGGACTACAAAACAAAATTTTAAAAAATAGATTTTTTTAAATCATTTTTAGCAAAGTGCCTTAATAATGCATTTTCGATGGAAAATGTTCAAAATATTATTTTAGGGTTACTAAACTTAGACTTACTGAAATGTTGGTGACGCATTTTTTTATTACTGGAATATTTGCGAGTTAACATGTTTTAAAACTATTAACATTTTCATCTGAATACTATTACCCATTATGGAGAATTCTGTGACCCATAGACAGATATGTTTTCATTTCAGGTGCGGGAACTTAGAACTGAATTACATCGTTTTGTCACCTTCTTGGCGTACGCCCGCTAAAAAGTCAAGTATACCTCCAACTGGTACATAATGTTAATGATAAAGACGTCAAAAAAAAAATAATAATAATAATTCGACCACGCAACTGAACCGCTGACGTGCTTGAGCGAATTTCAAATTTTAAGTGTAAATGTTTTAGGGTTTCAACCAACTATTTGGGAAATTGGTCTACTCACGAAGGCGAATGAATAGCTGCCTCTGTGTACTGAACATATTAGTAGAATTTGTTTGCACCTAAACTTCCAGCTTCGACTCACGCGTTCCTTCGTTTCACTCGCAGCGTGTAAAGTTCGCACCTGCGCCTTACGAACTCGGGTTATGGACTGCTTCACTTCGCTCGCAGCGTGTAAAGTTCGCACCTACGCCTTACGGACTCGGGTTATGGACTGCTTCACTTCGCTCGCAGCGTGTAAAGTTCGCACCTACGCCTTACGGACTATTGTTATGGACTGCTTCACTTCGCTCGCAGCGTGTAAAGTTCGCACCTATGCCTTACGGACTCGGATTATGGACTGCTTCACTTCGCTCGCAGCGTGTAAAGTTCGCACCTGCGCCTTACGGACTCGGGTTACGGACTCTTCACTTCGCTCGCAGCGTACAAACTCAGCCGTCGGCCTTGGATCAGAAGATTTCATGTTGAAATAAACCACTTGCATTTGAAATGGGTACTTAACGTTTTTATCGATTTTGGGGAAACCGAGCGATCCAAAAGGTCGTGTAAAAACCCCAAAATGAGGAGAATAATAACCTACATTAATTTTTCTAGATAAAACCCTCAAAAAGTTTAATTTTAGTGCGAAAAGTCTCAAAAAAAAGTTACTTCCTGCCAAAAAACGTGCTTCCTGTTGATGGATTTTTGTGTGGTTAGAGTGCGAACACATACATATGTGACACCCCAAAACGTGTTCTGGGGACCATGATCGGTGCTCATTTACTACTCTCGACCTTAGATCTCCCGATATGGAACACTAAAATAGCTCATATTTCCAATGGAAATTCGATAATAATGCGCAGCTTAGTAACGGAAATAGGTAATAAACTCAAATTACTCACGCACGCACACATTCCGATTACAAATCAGGTGTTTCTCACTAACTGGTTTACGCATCTAGGCGAGGCGTCAGCTGATAACACATTAGGTCACCTGTTTGTATATGTGGCAATCTATTAGTCTGGCTTATCACTTCACCTCGCCTACATTCGCGATAAGCTCTAATACGTCCCATGCTAATACAGACTCAGTGAGCGTGAGACCAGACAGGTGAAATGTGCGCGCTCCTGAAACTATGTGTGACGTTCGTGTTCGTGTTGTTCTCGACGTGCGGCGACACGCAGGACGCAAACAACACGAGAGTTTCGAAAAACATCGACGTGTTTACGCAGCCCAAAGTTACGCCGGTTTTGGGAAAGTTAGTGCTCGGCACGGACACGAGGGAACCGTTGAGCGAAGGCGGCTACCGAATTGGAGTTCCGAAATCGTCGCAGTATGTCAGGTGGCGAGGCGGTATGGGCAGAGACACGCTTTATGGAGGCGATCCGGGGACTGATCTGGGTGAGATTTTAGTATTTGTAGATATTGTGTACGCGTTGTGTTATAGGAATGTGTTAGTAGAAATCAACCCTGAAACGTATTGTTTAAACACCACACAAACCCAAAGTTTTATTGTAAGAAGGCGGAATTAAAGCAAACAGTGGTTGACTAACAGTAGAGTGACAGGATATGACTAGTTTTTCTGATTAAGATTATTTTGCAACATTTTACTACAATATTAAGTAAAAATCTTAATAGACGTTAGAGCTCATCATATTACACTATAGAAATTCGTTGACGTGCTATGTACGTCATATTATACTGTAGAAATTCATTGACAACTTTGTACGTCATATTATTTTTTAGAAATTCTTTGACGAACTATGTACGTCATATTATAATATAGAAATTCGTTGACGAACTATGTACGTCATATTACGTTATATAAATTAATTGATGTGCTATGTACGTCATGTTATACTATAGAAATTCATTGACGAACCATGTACGTTATATTATACTATAGAAGTTCATTGATGTAATATGAACGTCATATTATACTATAGACATTCGTTGACGTGCTACAATACGTACGTCATATTATACTGTAGAAATTCATTGACTACTTTGTACGTCATATTATTTTTTAGAAATTCTTTGACAAACTATGTACGTCATATTATACTATAGAAATTCATTGACGAACTATGTACGTCATATTATACTATAGAAATTCATTGACGAACTACGTACGTCGTATTATAATATATAAATTCATTGACGTTATATGTATGTCATATTATTGCAGAAATTCTTTGACGAACTATGTACGTCATATTATACTATATAAATTCATTGACGATCTATGTACGTCATATTATACTATAGAAATCTATTGATGTCCTATGTACGTCATTTTATACTATAGAAATTCATTGATGAACCATGTACGTTATATTATACTAAAGAAGTTCATTGATGTGCTATGTGCATCATATTATACTACAGACATTCGTTGACGTGCTATGTACGTCATATTATACTGTAGAAATTCATTGACAACTTTGTACGTCATATTACTTTTTAGGAATTCATTGACGAACTATGTACGCCATATTATACTATAGAAATTCATTGACGAACTATGTACGTCGTAATGCATTGAATGGTTAAAATTGCACACATCTGGTGATAACCAATACATGTTTATGTTAAAGCATAGAAAGCATCGAGTCCTACAAATATCTAGGAGTAATTATCGACAAGTAAATGGACTGAATAGGTTCAGTTTATAACACATAAAACTAGACAAATAATTTACGTTTTCAGGGGACATTCTTAATTTCTATGGATTAAAACTCGCGTACTACGCGTATTTCCAGTCTTTACTATGGGAGGATAACCTAATGGGGCGGGGTTTATAGGTCTACTAGATGCCCTGCACATGTACGCATCGCGTCCCAACCACTCCTCGGCCTTCGGTCTCAGATGGCTGCTTCGCTTCGCTCGCAGTTGGAAAATTCGCTAAAGGATCTCGTTAATCTTTGCCTCGTTTGTACATAAATCAGCTTTTTTTATTTGGCAGCTGACTCAAACTCATTAAACATTATCTCCACAAGATTAACATGGGAAATTTGAAGGATTGTGTGCCGGATCTCCTTCTCGGATGAATAGCGGCTAAACGGATGATCGGATCTTAAATCTGATGGAAAATCGTTTGTTTGAAATTAAATTTTCTACAACTTTTGTGTTTAACATTTTTTGCTATCTCTTACCGTTTTCTTACAAAACGCGATCAAAGTGGAAAAATGAAAAATCTTTCCCGCCCCCCAAAAGGTGCTTTCAAAATTTAAAATGTTAACTTGTGACAATTTTTTTGAAAGTTTCTCGTCGAGAGCTTTAATTCAAGTATGAGGTCAAGGGGGTACGATGAGGGGAAGTGCCTCATAGTTTATGTCAGTGAATGAATCAGTGAACTTTCCTACAAATATTGCACTTTGAGTTAAATTTTAATGTTTGCAAATAAATGGTAAAACATGCCTCTAATAATTAATTGTTGAAATAAGAGTTTCTGAAACTTTCAGCGATCCTAGCGGTTAAAAAAACACCAAGAATAAAAACGTCTTAAAATTGCATGTAAAATCCAAATCCGTCATAAAAAATAGGGGTTTCTATAAGAAATTTCAAAGTTGACCACCATATTGGAAAATGGCGGCAATTTAGAAATATTTTAACCACTTGTTTTTAATTTCTCATAAAACAAGGAAAGGTTCCCCATTTAAAGTTTGCTGTAAAATTAATATTTTCTGAGATACCAATGGTGGCCCACTTAAAAAAATCACTCTGTATAGCACAAACTTGCTTTAAAACATTAAGGGAGGGCTACGTATCATTTAATTTTAAAAGGAAAATTAATAAACGGTATCAGGAACTGGCACATACTTTCTCACAAACATATTTAAATTATTAAACAGATTCACCGTGACTTCATAATTGTAGGTGGGGTAGGAGAGGTGATTTATTAAAGTAGGAGATTAACTAATAAATATTATTATTATTATTATCTAGAGAGAAAACTATTCGATCGATTTCGAACAAACTTACACCAAACACGTCAATTAGGGCTGTATAGATGCACGAAAAAGATTGAAATTTTTTGAAAAACAACTCCCTTTATGGGCAAAAATACCCCAAAAATCAGTTGTTATTATTATTAGCTAAACAAGAATTTTTAGAAAGATGCGGTTTTTCGCATATGGTAGGGTACATTAAAGGCTACAAATAAGCCAAATTTTATCAAAATCGTTAGAGCCGTTTTTTTATAAAAAATAATAACTGACTTTTTTGGGGGTTTTTTTGACAGAAAGGGGGTTGTTTTTCAAATTTGTTCAAAAACATTTTTCGTGCATCTATACAGGCCTACTTGACAAGTCTGGTGCAAATTTGTTTGAAATCGATTGAATAGTTTTCGCTCTAGCTTTGTGTAGGCCTACATACAGACATACATACATACAGACATACAGACAGACATTTTGTAAAAACCCCTTTTTTGGACTCAGGTGTTCCCAAAACGGACATTTCCACAAAAATCTCAACATCGATTTTTTTGCGATCACTTTTCTCTGTACTATATAGTGAGAAAGTAAAAATTGACTGTTTTGAATTGGAAAAGGATATAGCCGAGCAAGTTGTCTACTTACTTATGTTAATATCATTATTCCCTCTTTACCTGGTATGCACCGACTAATGTCCGATATGTATTTGAATTACGACGTACAAAAATTACTTAGCAGTTTAACTGTCTTTGTTTTGATCATAGTTTGGCTCAGCTCGAAATAATAATGTTTAATGCAAACCATTTAATTATTATGTATTATAATGTTCCTCATTGTTGGCATATCGACAATGCCAAGAGTAGCATAGGAGGTGGTTATTTAGAATTGCAAAAGTAGGACGTACCATGGAAAATATTAGATGTATGTAATACCACAGATAAAAGAAACTATTTTATCAACTTCCCAGATCTTGGCCATTTAACAGTGTGCAAGAGGTGTCCGCCATCTACAATGTACGTACAGTCATCAGGAATGTTGATTGATTCCTTAGGAAGAAAAGTTATTACAAGCGAAGATTTTTCTCCTTTTCTCAGTGATACTTCATCACATAAAGACGAAGGTCTTGTTCAAATTTGAATTTCAACAAAAAATTCAATACAGTAAAACCAACCATGGGTAAACTAAGTAGGAGTTTATTATGGTAGCCTAGCTTGGTAGCAAAATGCATCGAAGGCATTTATAGTGTAACATTAAAAAAATCACATAAAATATAAATGAAAAGAGAAACGTTATGTTATTAGTATGAAATGTTCATGAAATTAAAATCTTTAAATTAAAACAAAAATGTTGTTTAAAGATTTCTTATAATTTCAGTTATCGGTAATTAATGTTTTTTTTTAAACAAATTGTCACAATTGTTTTCCAAATATTGCATTTTATGGGAACCGGAGTTTTGCCTACGGGTGTCAGGTAGATGGGGGGGATGCCGTCGGCAACCTCTTGGTGCGGAGATTTGCCTACGGTGGGGCGGGAGAAAGAGAGTGTGAGGGAAGGAGAGAGACACCGTTTCTTGTAGTGATTATTAAAGAGCATCCACCTTTCTCGTAATTATAATACGACGAAATATTATAATTATACAAATATTATAATCATACTGTTATCAGCAAAATACTGTGACTAAACAGTTTAGGTAAGTCCTCTAGTTTTTTTTTTTTATTCTAATTATATAAAATGATAATACGACGAAATATTATAATTATATAAATATTATAATCATACTGTTATCGGCAAAATACTGTGAGTAAACAGTTTAGGTAAGTCCTCTAGTTTTTTTTTTATTCTAATTATATAAAGTGATAATACGACGAAATATTATAACTATACAAATATTATAATCATACTGTTATCGGCAAAATACTGTGACTAAACAGTTTAGGTAAGTCCTCTAGTTTTTTTTAATTCTAATTATATAAAGTGATAATACGGTACCTGTAAAGTGATAATTTTTGTACCTGGCAGAATTCTTTCTTTTATAATCGCTAGAAGAGTCTCTTTGTCTCTCTTCTCTACAGGAATCTCTCTCTTCTCTCACCCTCTCGCGCCCACCCCCAACCGTAGGCAAAACTCCGCAGTATGAGAAATTCGCGGATGGGGACCTTTTCTACCTGATACCCGTAGGCAAAACTCCTACACTCGCATTTTATGGCTAAACGGTTGATTTTATTGAAAAATTGCAGATACAAAAGTTGTTGCTCTTTTTGTGACAAACAACTCTTACTTTGAACTTTTTTATAGGATGAGTTTTTGAGTTATGTGTGATAAACTGGTTTTTGAACTGCATTTTCCAAGATGGCGGCCGTAGCACAGGTTTTTTTTGCAATCACTTTTACTATGTAATTACAGTAACTAAATACAACATACATACCAAATCCCGAGTTTATAAGAGTGTTTTAGGTAATGGGGTAATTTTTATTTAAAATGACTAAACTAATTATACTTTCGTAACTTGCGTAAAACGCCAACTTGGTCGCACTTTCTATGTAGCCCAAGCAGCGACAATATCTCTTCAAATTAAGCAATGATCAGATAAAATGTCGTTACATTCTTCAATTAGAACGTCATGTCTTTAACCCATTTAGATAAGGTACTATTTGGTACACATTCGTTGGCCTAATCCTTTGTGATTGTAAACAGGTAATTTCACGGATGGTTTATACACATCTGTTTTGAGGAATGAGGGTACATTTGGGGGTACAATGAACATAGCAACCAATATGTCAAGTTAGAGTATGTTGAAACGAAAATTTCCCTATTTCAAATTGGGCAACACTTATTTTTCCATACCCTAAAACATTTATAAAACTATAGGAGCTTGCCCTCTGCCAGTTTTTGAGGGGCGGTAGAGTTTTAGGTGCGAAAACAAATTTGAGGGAAGGGGAAATTAAGTTTTAACGTACGGTAATGAAAAATACATATCAAATCCTACAATTTAAAGCGCAACTGAAAGACGTGTAATAAATTTCCTCGCGCTTATAATAAGAGAAACGCATAAACTGTTGCAGGTTGAGTAGAGTCAAGGGGAAATGTTAGTTTATACTATTGCAGTGCGCTTAAAAATATTAGACCTACAACCAAATACTAAAAACTTTTAAAATCATTGTATAAGTATCCAAGTCACTAATATGATAATATTTTTACCTTATTGTTTCCGTCTTGTGACTTCGTCTGCGTTTTTTATAATGACGCGTTTCGAAACCTATGTTTCATCATCAGATTATTTAATAAATAAATTAAAAGTTCACATTAAAAAAACACAACAACATATAACTCACGACACATAACACATATAAATTGTCCGGTAGACGTCTACTACGGCGGGCGGTCGAGCGACAACTGATAAGACGAGGTATTCCGTCGCAAAGACTCGGAGATCTTTATAGCCGAGTCATACAATAAGTTTGATTTAAAATGCAATTGGTCATTGAGTAATGCATTGCTATTGTATTTATTAGCTTTATAAATTTCAAATTCCTCCAGCGCGTTCATATAAGTGCCTTTTGTGCAGATGTGAATGGGTTTAAAATTGGTAGCGAAATCACTGTATTGGTGGTTATTGTCTATGAGGTGAATCGCGTAATTTGACTTGTTTCCGTCTAAACTTTTCTTAGGCAAATGTTCCTTAAACCGTGTTGAAAATGGCCTGCCGGTTTGACCTATATAGAATTTGTCACAATCATTGCATTGGATTCTGTATACCCCAGTTCTTTCTTCAACGGGTCTATTTATTTTTTGACTGAGTATTTTTCGTACACTATTGTTGGTGCGGAACGCTGTAGTAATGTTGATTTTGCGAAGGGTGTTACTTATAATATTGGGAAGAATGTTACCATATAATGAGGATACATACTTAGTTTTTGATTTTTCCCTCTGAATGTTATTTTTGTTCTTGTGTTTTTTAACTAAGTTGTCAACCATTTTGCATTTGTATCCATTGGCCACTGCTATGTGTTTAATCACATTTAACTCAACATGAAAAGCGTCGTCCTCAAGTGGTACGGAAAGTAATCGGTGTACAAAGCTATTGTAGGCTGCCATTTTTTGGTTGATAGGATGGTGTGAATCAGCATGGATTGTGGTGTCCGTGGTGGTCGGTTTCCTATAGATATTATATTTAAATGTGTCCTTGTGTTTAGATACAGTAATATCCAAAAAATTTAACTTTTGTTCTGTTTCAATTTCAAGGGTAAATTGAATGGATTGGTTTATGCTGTTTAAATAATTTTTCAACTGTTCGACTTGTCTTACTGTCCCGTCATATACAATAAACGTATCGTCCACATAACGGGTGTAATGCACAATGTTTTCACATAATTTATTATGTAATATGTAGTAAGAGTAAATGTAGTAATATGACGTACAGAGTACGTAATAAATTTGCACGTGTACATAGAACACTTAATAATATACAGGAAAAATTGAACAGCAATGCCGCCCTCGTCACTAAGGCCGATAAGGGTAATACAATGGTTATAATGTATAAGGATGTGTATATTTTTAAAACCTATGAGTTCATTAATGGCAATAACATTGAAACTTTAGCAACAGATCCGACCAAAGATTACGTCAAATCTCTGAATGCTGCGTTGAATTCTTGTACACATTTATTTGACTTACCTACACGCCGCGCATTGAAACCCATAAACGCTCATGCTCCCCAATTTACTGGTCTCCCCAAGATCCACAAACCTAACACGCCAATCAGACCACTCATTAATTACACTACCGCACCGGGTTACTGTACTGCAAAAAAATTAGTAAGTTTGATAAAAATGTGTATTATTTTGGATAATAACCGCAGTGTCATTAACAGCATCGATTTTATCGATGGGATAAAAAACTTAAAACTGCAATCTAGTTATAAAATCGCATCGTTCGACATAGTGAATTTATACACGAATGTGCCTGTCCACGATACCATTGATATTTTAAGAGGTAATCTCATCAAGACGAACATTTTAAGTACTGATGCTGTACATGAACTGATCAACCTGTTAATTGTACTCCTCAAACAAAATTATTTTACTTTTGACGACAAATACTTCAGGCAGGCAGAAGGTTTAGCCATGGGCTCACCATTATCGGGTCTGTTAGCTGATGTTTACCTGAATTATTATGAAAATACTCACCTCTTCACAAAAAATAGTAATAAATTTTTCATTTAAAAGGCGTGCCCGGTCTTTTCGACCGTGTTTCAATAAAAATGTTTATAAATTGAAGCTAACCTTCCTCCCCGTACCTTGCAATGGTCTCGTTTACTACATATTCCTATGCAAAACACTAAACACAGGATAAACTAAAAGTCTTGAGACACCCCTGTAACTTTTGAGTGAGTAATTAAAAAAAAACCAAACTCAGGTAATGTTTACTAGGTATAAAGATGTATTTTTTACGCATAAGACAACGTTGTTATCATTTTCAAAATGGGAAAAAATTAGGGCATCTCAAAAAATTGTAATGCAAACCCCTGCCCTGTGACCCCTCTTTTTAGAGGTATTAGTACTGAATTGACTAACACTTGATATATGTATGCAGTTTTCATTTCTCCACAAACCACCCATTTTGGGGAAATGGAGAAAATGGTTCGTTGGGCTGTATGGGTGGTTGTTACGGTTGTATGACAACACGACTGAATGCTACCTGGAACCCTTGGGGGGCAATAAAAATATTTGCAGGGTACGACATTACGACGTTGCCGAATCTCATTAGCGATTCAGTCGTAAAGTCGTACTCTGCGCGAGGTCCCAGCCCCTAATCCCTCCGCGTCTACCTGCGAGGCTGTCTTGAAGAAAACTTTATCCATACCAGAACTGAGTTCATAGCTAGACAATATTTACCCCTTTATAGTCACTTCACATATTTTGCCGATAACAGTATGATTATAATATTTGTATAATTATAATATTTCGTCGTATTATCACTTTATATAATTAGAATTAAAAAAAAACTAGAGGACTTACCTAAACTGTTTAATCACAGTATGTTGCCGATAACAGTATGATTATAATATTTGTATAATTATAATATATTTTTTTTTTTTCGCCTGAGTTTTTCGCCAAACTGTCATAAGTATTGCCTGGAAAACAATACTTTTTATAAGCTTTAAATATCCCAAAAGCAGTAATGAACAATCTAACACCTTATTTGAGAAAGGCTGAAATACATATGTTTGGTGTATTTCGTTAAATATTTTTCCGATTTTACGAAATAAAGTGTTTATTTTTCAACAAACAAACTTTCAAACCCTCATCAAGGTTTACCCCGGTCAAGCCGTGCAGAGTACGACAACAAGACTGAGCCCCCTCGCAGCTGCACCACAGTCGTGTTGTCGTACCCTGCAAACCAGGTAAACCGATGACCCTTGGCAGTTTTATCGCACAGTCGTGTTGTCGCTTTACCGGTTGTTACAGCCTGTTTAATGGTGAAAATATCAATATTTACAAAATATTTGTAAGCGTGGTAAGTAGTAAGTACGTACCACTATAACTGCGCCACCTACCACCTCAGCCCCATGTGGTTTGTATGGTATAGTAGCATTCCATCCCCATCCATGAAGAAAGTTTCAGTTAGGATCTGCAGGGGTTGGGTTCGGAGGTATGGGTGTCGCATCGCACCAATGGACTTTTTTATGGTAAGTCGGTGAAGCAGCTGGAAATCAAGTGAAGTGGTCGGAAATTTCCAAAATGCTCCTGAATGTTCTAGAATGTTCCAGACAAATCTGGACCGTCGAAGGGAATTCCTGTTCCGGAACGTTCGAGAATATTGTGGAATGTTAAACCAGAAACGGGCTATGAAGCTAGAGACTTACAACTTGGCACATATTACCCTTAGGCCCTATTCACACAGAACAGACGTCGGGCGGAGTCGTGGCACGGACATTTGTTCCTTCCCGTCTCTCCTATGTAAACAAATCGCCCAATGCACACACAAGCGACGTGGCTTGGGCGACCGCCGTCCCTCTACCGCCATGCCCCTTCCCTGTCTCTCGTGGCGTATCGGAAGTGGGATGTCTGGAGCGCGACCGTTGTCTGGATGACAAACTATTGTGATGGTGTTGATTTTTGCTTGTCAACTTTCTTTTGGGTTGATTTTGTTGTTTACTTGTTTGTTGTTTCTTGTGTTGTATTATTGTTTACTATACGAGATGACATTGAATTGGTGCGAACACCACATCTAACATATCTTCATCATCTTCTTCACCGCTATCCATATTGCACTGCAGTTAAAGCTAAACCAAACCAGTTAACATAAATAACTACAGATAAATATTGATGTAAGTTCAACCAAAACGTCTACTGACAAGTTTTCTCATCACGGTGCATACTTTTTCGTTTTTCTGTCTGCATGTGTTTTTTTTACAAAATAATTCATTTTCATTCATTTACAAAATAATTCCTCTCTCAAGATATGAATTATTTTGTAAAAAAAACACACATACAGACGAAAAAGTAAGCAACTTAGACCCATGTTTGCATTGGGAAATATGCAGGGCTATATACACTCCGCTGCCCTGGAAATGTGTTTGTCTCGATCCCAGGAACAAATCTACAATTGGGGACCAGGGGGGCCAGAGAGTTCGAGGACATCCTTTATAACACTGTACTTACACATTGGGATTAGTTGTCAACTAACAACATGTTTATAAATAGCATTCACATCATTGCATTTACGTTACTCATACTTAAAATGCGCAGAAGATCGGCGCGATAAACACCTATTTAACTTCCTGTTAAAATTACTAAGTAAATATATTTAATTCACACTGACTGTACATGGGATCTCTTATCAGCTGTTGATTCAGACAGGTGTGCCAACATTACACAGTATTGATTATTTCTAATCCACGGTTTACTGATAACGTTATCCCCTTGTCTCTTTTAAAGATAAAACTTGAAGCAAAAGCAAATAGAATATTATACAGGTATTTAGTAGAACTGTCCTTCTGGTTTTTTCATTGTTGTTACAGACGCCAATAAATCACTAATAATTCCTTTTCAAAAATGACACTGGAATGTGGATATACATTATAAAACAGTGCTAGGTCGTGTTTCGGGGTAATTGATAGATTGTAAAATTTCTCTCTTCAACCGCACGCGGGTTGAGATAATAACTTCTTTATGGACATGATTTATTGATAAGAAAAATAATTTTAGTGGCATTATATACAAACAATAATTCATATAAAAACATAATACTTTTCAAGTAAACAGTAAATAATTCTGAACATTGTATATATCTTATATACAGAATGTTCATAAAGTCCCTTTAACACCCTTTGTTATTTTTGTTATTGAAAATAGGTTAACAAAACTTTGTATTGCACAACATGACAAATTTTTTTGACATATCTGAACCTTTATGATTTTTACGGGGGTAGAGGAGTTAAAAATTTCAAATATAAAGGTAGGTCGTGTAATGCACTATTGGAAAGCTTATTAAAAGAGAAACAGAATGGCGCAAACTAGAGCTTAGTATCTTGCTTCGTTTTAAAGTAATGTGCAATCGACGTTCTGAAAAATTATATTTTTATCATAGCATCAATGCAGGTTATTAATTAATTTGTTAATATTAGAAATAAGTAGGTTGTACGTTATTTTCCAGAACTTTGATTACCCATTACTTTGAAACGAAGCAAGATATTAAGCACTAGTTTGCGCTACTGTGTTTCTCTTTTAATAAGCTTTGCAATGATGTATTACATGACCTACCTTTATATTTGAAATTTCTAACCCCTTGCCCCCATAAGCCAACCAAAATTAGAGCGGGTCAGGTATGTCAAAAAATGTGTCCTGTTACAACACAAGATATATACAAAATTTTGTTAACTTATTTTCAGTAACAAAAATAATGAGGGAGTTAAAGGGACTTTATAAACACTCTGTAATAATTCACTAAGAAATTTCTTTATCGGCCTATTACATCGTTATTTGTTAACTAATTTGTGCAATTGAAGTGTCATTTTTAAACTTTTACACTGTTTGTCTACAGAAAAATGTAAAACCAAAAGTATCACTCATTTTGAAAATAACTGACACTTAAAAAAAAATACTCCGTGTTATTTAAATAGGAGAACTTTTTTAGGAACTAACCCTTAGTTTGGGTGAGCCAGTTAACGTGGGCTCATGTCTAATGTAAAAATTTGAAGGCAAACATTCCAATACCTCCCAAAAATAGAAAATGTATCATTTTTCACATTTAAGTTCCTTTATTAAAAAATACAAAATATAAAATCTTTAATATTGTTAGGTCTAATGTTATTTATTGGCAGAAGTTTCGTTTATTTTGAGAAAACCCATCAACATAGGCAATAAATTTGAAGCGTAAACATACTCCACGAAAATATTAAATGTGCGGTATTTTATTACTTTAAATGTAAAAAAAATTACAAAACATAAATGTCTTCAAACCGTTGTGGTGAGTTTTACAGTAATTTGTACTTACAACTAACAGCTGATTTCTTATTAGTGAACTCCCACCAAGTGCATTTAATAATTAGTCACCTGATCACCTGATCAAAGGTTTTGACTTATTTTCCTGTACATTAAACTACAAAAAGTAACTTTTACTAAATAGTTATTAAACCTGAATAAGTAAGTTTATTTTTTAAATTTATGATTTTTGTATTATGGCTACCATTAATCAAAACTAATAAGTTAAATTACCAAATTTTAAAATACAATTATCTAATGCGGTTAAAGTTTGACGTAGTGCAGAACGTAATGAAAAATGCATCTAGAGTTCATACGTTTTATGTGTGTGTTATTATTCTAATAAACATAACTACACGATACAGTCAGGCTTATATAGAACCTTATAATTACTTGTTCGGACATTTGCCATCATTTGTGTGGTAAATAATCAAACAAATTTGTGTGTTTGATTATTTAACACACAAATGATGGCAAATGTCCGAACAAGTAAGTATAATAAAATGAAACCTTAGTTAGGGTCTAAGTAAAAACATAATAAGTTTTAAATTGTTCAAAATAAACTTCTTGTACACACTCTAAAATAATCTGTACACACATCTGAATAACTTCTTTGTGTGTTCATCCCCTAACGAAACTAACTATTTCTCAAAAACCTAAAATAGTAAATGTTTATTCAGATAGTGAACTCCATTAAATACAAAATGTAAAAATATGTTTATTATTAAACCTTCACAAAACTTCCAAAAAAAGTAAAATACAATTAAGGTTGTAGGATAAATTCCCTTCAAATAAGACTCGAATAATCTCTGAATAATTTAAGGTGAGGTACACTACACACAAAATTGTTAACTTTTAATGTAAGATACTGGTAGTTCTGTGAACAGTAGACCACGCTCGTTGAAATAACAAATGTGGTTTTGAGCTTAGGTTAAAAATAGTTTGCCAGTAAAAGTAAGTAGAAGGTTTAGCCAGTCAAAAATTAGTTTGCAATTTATTCGTGTTCGACTCTAAAAACTATACTGTGTGGTTTAACAAAGAAAAAAAAATTAATAAGAGAATGTAGTTGGTAAAGGACTACAACTCAGTAAATGCGACGCAACGCCAATCGGGCTCCTTATCTCGGCCACACTGGCGTAACGCAGGAAAGAGCAAGACAGCAGGTAACGCTCTCTTTCTCAATCTAAATAAAATTATAAGGTTTTATGAAGATATCTAAAGAATAAACGTATACAAACATGGTTAAAATACAAAAACCTGGATAATTTTGAACAAATTTAAAGTTTGCGGCCATTTTACGAGCTTACCGTTAAAGATACGGAAAAACTTCAAGATAACAATTTTGTAGAACATAAAATTTGCTAATCGCAAAATATTGTTAGTTTTTCAATTCGACTTACAGTTAAGCCACAAACTGGCTTTGGAAAAAAGCTTACACTGAGAGAAACGCTGCGGCCGCCATTTTATTTATTTAAGGGGTTAAAAATGAAAAATGGAAAAACCCGTATATATACATCGCTCGGCCTAGGAATAAGGAACATTCATGCAAAAATCATGACAATCGGTCAAGGCGTTTGGCCGTAATCGTGAGACAGACAGACAGACACACATACGAAATGCCGAACGGTAGAGCTAAAATGTAGACCTCGCTTCGCTCGGTCAACAAGCACATTCTTTGCAATTAAAACTCTTTAATATAAAGTAAAATTACGAGAAAACTCTTGAAATTGCAAATCCTATGATACTTGTTTTGCCCTGCTGTTTATATTGGAAACACTTTATATAATTTAATACACATACATCCTTTAACTAACACTTATTTATTATTAGACACACCTAAAATTTTCAAATTATAATATCTTTAAAATGAGAAACAAATACACACTTTCATTTTAAAATCTTAAATATTTTAATACATTTTAAACATTTTTACACCTATTTTTTGGGTACACTCGTTGATTATAAGTATTTTAATATTAGCTATACTGTAGTTTTCAAATTATAACCTTTTTTAATATGAGATACATCTACACTATTTAATTTGAAATTCCCATTAGCATCTACTCCTATAATTCCCAAATGGTATACTCTTTAATCTTAAATGCAGCTATAACTTACAAATTGTATACTTTTTATTAAAGTACACACATCTCATTGATTTCAAACTCTTTAATACTTTCTAAATAGAGGTTGGAAAATAGTTAAGTTAAATAAGAGAATGATCAATTTCTGATTAAAGGCAAAATAAAAGTACAAACCATTTACCATAAAAACATTTTAAATGTTGGTACTTACGTATTATACGGAGGCCACTATTGTTAGACGTTTTTTATTACATACTATTTTTAGTAGTAACCTAACAACTAAACATACTGTGACTAAATACTGTAAGTTAGAACTTTAGGCTATTTTTTTAATTATTCTTGCATTTCTGTTGTTTACTAAAACAATACCTAACCTAGCAACGTTTAAAAACGTAGTGACCTCCGTATAATACGTAAGTACCAAAATGTTATTTGTAATAGTACATCGCCATTATTTCAGATAAACTTTAAATACATATAAAGCAAACCTAATTTATAATTCAAAACCTATAATCTTATCTTCTAAAGCGAGAGATAATTGTTTGTCTGCTAAATGGATCTGGAATCTCCGT
The DNA here is from genome assembly GCA_018207615.1 of Philaenus spumarius. Classification (NCBI taxonomy): domain Eukaryota; kingdom Metazoa; phylum Arthropoda; class Insecta; order Hemiptera; family Aphrophoridae; genus Philaenus; species Philaenus spumarius. Next base: position 72,579 of record JAGFPH010003582.1, on the reverse strand, counting down.
CTAAGGATTTTTCATTTTTTCATTTTATATGGGGCTTTTGGCCACGAGAAATCGATTGGAAATGGTCACCAGTCTGGGAAAATTCGTTTTCTACGTCTTTTTATTAAATTAAAAAGTGAAATTTGTCCATTTTAAACAATACAAAGCACAGCTGATGCAAATGTTTTCAATGCCATTACAATAATCATCTGCTTTCTTTTAAACTGTATATTTTATTAGAGGTAAGCCTAATGTAGTATCTATTTATAGTTACCATGGCAACGAATACTTCTGCAAAATAAACATACCCTTTATTTAGTTGTTTAATGTTATAGGCCTAACCTAAACGATGTTCACGGAAATTTGCAATAATAGTTATTGACGTGAGCGAACTAGGCCCTAGGCCTAAATCGATATTGAAATATTAAACTTTAATTTAGGCCTGACTTATTTCTGAGGCATAGCGTTGAGATTATGGTTAATCCTTTAAACTGTATTTTTATTACAGGTAAGCCTAATGTTGAATATACACTTTATTTAGTTATTTAATGTTATAGGCCTAACCTCAAAACTCAATAATCCAATATTTATTATTGAAATCATAGCCCTGCTTATAATCGAGCTTTAGCTCAGTCTCCTGGTACTAATAATAAAATTGCAAGACAAATTTAAATTCCCGAAAGAGCCAAATTGAAACAGCCGATAACATAATGAAATAGAAAGAATGGAACCATACAGAGCGATCTTGCGGATAATAACGGAACTAACACGCACGAATTCAACAGATGTTTCAGAAGCCTTACGAAACGAAAGAAAACCAATAATATTTTTTGTTAACGAATATAAACTAATAACTTAACGCCATTTATATAAAGAGCATAAAATTCTGCAACTAAAAATACCAAATAGGCCAAATATAAGACATTCCACAATTTAAAATAAATGAATAACACATTCACCACGGCAATTTACACTGTAACAGCTGACGAATTTAATATAACAAAATCCGTGACTACGGTAACATTATACTAAAATTAATACACACACAAATTAAAAAATAAGTGGAAACAATTTCTAGATATTTATGTATAATAATAAAACCCATTTTTAAATCAAATCAAAATTTATTCTATAAAATAACAAATGACCAAGACTCGACTGACGGCAGACGGCCAAACAAGGAGAAGAAGAAACGAGTAAAAAAAACGACCAATCAGAACGCAGAATTTGCAACAAAGCCTAAATTAAAAACATCTGTAAAAAAAGGAGTTCTGAGGAGAAGCTATACCGGTAAGCTTAAAAATTTATTCTAAGGCTTGACGATAAGAAGAAACCTAAAGAAAAAGCGAAGAGAATAGATCTTTTGAAGTGTTTTAAAACAACTAGCAAGACATCATCTACTGTGGTGAGAGAATAACAATTAGATTTTCAGTGCTAAAAAAACCATAGGCCTAACATTTTTTTTTATTTTGTGAAAAACTTTGATTTTAACCTTTTTTTTGCAATCCAAATAAATTGAATTAATTATGTTTTAAATTCATTACGAACAGATATCAAAAATAATTGTTTTCCAAACTAAGACTTCACAATCAAAAACTATTTGTGATAAAGCCAGAATTTTATTAGTTTTTAATCTGCCTGACTATAACCTCACAATCTGAGAACATTTCATTATAAATATTCTAATTAATTATTCTTCAGAACATTCTCAATATTTTAATTGTATTTTTTTTATGTGTTTGTTAAATATTTTGATTGAATATCGTGCCCACGGACACAAGCCCCGAGATTAAAATTTTTCTTGTTAACGAGCCCATTTTAGGCCGTAAATGATTTATCTTTATTTGTTCAAATAGATAAGTATATCGTTATCAAATTAATAAATAATAATTAATTTGTTCTTATTATTATTGCTTTTCATTTATTAAAAGTTAAGTTGAAAATAAATAAACAAGAGGAAGTTCAGTACAAATTATACATATTTAAAAGGTATTACAATTTTCATCAAGTTTTCGAACACTCAAAATCGCAATGAGAGTAAGATCAGAAACGTTAAAACAGTTTTACACAAATTGCAGTTCTGATGCATCATGTTGTTCCGCAAAGGTGAATTCGAGTGTGATCAATCAATGCTCCTAGGGGAGGCTTGCCTCACGTGCGAGTTGTTCTATCATGTTTTGAAAGAATGTCATGCATTTGTGTTATTGCTGTCGGTTGTTGCTATTTTTATTACGTTAATTTAGAGACAGCTTTATTATTTGAATAGAATATAAGTTAGCCTAGTGTTATTTGATTACAGCGGTGCCTTGATGTTGCACGATTTTATTTATGTATGCATTTATCTTTTGTTATCTGCAATTATATTATATGTATACCTTCTGTTGTCTCAATTATTGTGTTAGTGTATTTTCATAGTGCGAGACATTTTTATGCGATAAATACTCTCTAATTTATAAACTGGTGTTATATACAGTACTAGTAAGCCCCCGTGAAAAATCACAGGCAGATTAATTAAATACACATCAGAAATACATAATTTAAAAAGAATACTATTTAAAAACAACAGACTTTATCTAGGCCTACCTAACTATGCTAACAAGGATTTTTAACTTCGTAAATTTGTACAGTTATAAGGATTATAAATCTTTAGGCCTACTAGTTAAAATTTTTTATTTATATACTTCATTATATATTTAAAGAAAGATAAAAACATTATCTTTCAATTGCTATTTATTCCATATTTATAGATCAAATGGTTTAGAAGTTATTAATATTATAGTGAATAAATTAATAACCGAATATGTTTATATGTTATACGAAGATGTACGAATGTTTCCGAAGTTAAACGAATACGTATCTCTTCTTTAAATGTGTATGAACGAATGATATATTAATGATAAAAGGTTGTACTGTATTTACTTACAGTTTATAATCTCAAAGTTAATCTTATAACGTATTATACCATACAGTAGTTCTATAACATTATATTAAAAAAAATTAACTTCACAAGAAATTATAATGATTGAAGTTGTAAACATAACCCCAAAGTATAACCTACGCTAGGTTTTTTTAAAGTGTTACAGATGGGTGAAGTCAGCTGTTTATAAGTTACTCACGTACCTGCGTACGTATGAATGTACATACGGACCACTCGCTTTTAAATGGAACCTAAAATATTAATTTTTGTTACTCTTAATAAATTTATATTTAATTTAACGCAAGAACTCCAATTTGCAATAACAAAAAACTCTGTAAAATTGAATACTTAAAATGACATCACTCATCTTTGAGAGGAACAATATCTAAATGAATCCATTAGTCACATGACCTGATAAAGTCTATTTAATCTTAAAAGCACACAGGCTGAACTTGTAGCATGTAACTAGTTAACTGATGGGCCGTAAAACAATGTATTGGAGACATTTTGATGCAATAAACATTGGTTTATTGCTGAATAGTTTCTCGATGCTTCCATTAGTACCGTGATCAAGTAAAATCAATGTAATGTCAAAAACACAAACTCTAAGCTTGTAACAGTACATATAAGAAAATATACTAACGTGTTTCCGTGAAAAACATATGGATACATTTTGATGCAATAAACATTGGTTTATATCTGAACAGCTTCTGTCTGCTTCCAGTAGTCAATTTTCAAAGTAAAGTAAATGTAATCCTAAATGAACATACGTTGAGCTTGTAACAATTAATACTGTTTTTGCCGAATAGTGTTTGTATGCTTCCATTAGTCACGTGACCAAGTAAAGAACTTGAAATAGTTTCTCTATAGAAATGCATTCCGAGTAACAAGGTAAAGTAGTGAGACATTCTCGCGCCATAAATACGGGTTTGTGGCTGAATAGTCTTTGTACCCTTCTCAGTCACAGGAACCAATAAAGTAAATGTAATCTTAAAAGCACATTCGCTGAGCTAGTAATAGTTCCCTTAAACAAACACATTAAGGGCTGTTCCGTGTAACAACGTATTGAAGACAATCTGGCGCCATAAATACGGGTTTATTGCTGAATTGTCTCTTATTTGGGTCATTCCAGTACTAAAGTAAACTTAATAGTAAATAATGTGAAACAGTTATTTGAAATCGGATTTAGGATTGGAGATAGTTTTTTTTTTTTTACATTCAAACGAGTGTTTTAAAATTTCTAATTTATATTATTTTTGTTTTTTTTTTCCGAGAAAAGCATTACATTATTTAATTTAATGCAATCGAATTCGGGTTGTTTAGCAAATAAAACTTCGGAATTTTAACATGTCTGTATACGTAAAGCTTTAATTGAAGGTAAAACCAAATTTAGCTCGTATGTATCAAAAATATGTTCAGAAATTTTGCAGTTGCATCCACTTCGTTTTTTAAGAAATGCTCAGATAAAAAAAAGTATAGTAAAAATAAAATGTAGACAAAATATTTTCTGAAACATTCTTCTCATGATTAACTTAAGTTTTATACGACCTAAGAATATCAAATGTAACAAGCAGTAGTTAGTGCTTTTTAGTAAAAATCTCGGTTAGTAAAAATTTGTATTTAAAAATATCAGTTTTATCAAAACATTTAAAGTAAATCATTAAGTGAAAACTTATCTACGCGCACTTTTTTTGATGAGATAAAATATACGACCTCGCGAAAGCTTCTTAAAGTAAGACGCTTTTGAGTTCGTCGTTAATTGTTCTTCTTCTTCATTGTTCTATCCACGCACTAATATAAACCAGAAGTTGAATATAACAGCTGATCTTGAAAGAAGAAGAAATCGACGGAATAAAGAAGGCAGTGGTCAATTCAGAAGGTTAAACTCAATAGCTGTATGGATTTAGTCTCGTCATGCTATACCGATGAAATGGACATTGCACTTCATAATTTTGTAAGTCGTGTTAAATTAGTGTACTTGGTGACCTATAAAATGGACATAGTGCTTTCCATTTTTTTACTTTCTCCCCCTATACCATAGTATATGGAGAAAGTATTGTATTCGTCAAAATTTTCGAGTTTGAGTTTTTGGTGGAAATATCCGTTTTGGGTCCCCCTGAACCTAAAAAAGTGGTTTTCGGAGTGATGTCTGTGTGTGTGTCTGTATGTGTGTCTGTGTGTCTGTGTGTCTGTGTGGATGTTATCAGACCTAGAGCCTAAACCAGTCGTCCGATTTTGATGAAATTTGGTATGGAAGTACTAATCCACGGTATCTCCAGGCGTTTTTTTCATTTTTGTGAATTTTTTATTTTTAAGGGTAATTTTCCCATAAAAACCCATAAAATATCGGAAAAATTAACTTTTCTCAAAAACGGCTCTAACGATTTTGATTAAAATTTTACAGTTTATTAGGGACCTAAAGTACTATAAACTGTAAAATTTTAATCAAAATCGTTCGAGCCGTTTTTGAGAAAAGTTGATTTTTCCATTATTTTATGGATTTTTATGGGAAAATGACTGTTAAAAATAAAAAAATCACAATAAATTGGTAATAGTATTTTTTTATTAAGTTTCTATAATGAGGGAGAAAGTATGTGTCAGTTTCCTAATACCGTTTATTTTTCTAAATTTGCAAACTTGCTTGGTAATGAATTTAAATGCAATAAAGAAACGCGTGTTGGTTCAGAATATAGTCCTAACATAAAATTATGCTGTCAATCTAATTGTAGCTGTATCATGGTTATGTTATTTTTAGATTTTTATTTTAAATGAGGCAAGATGAAAATAATTATTAAATTTTGGATTAAACAAATATAACCAACGATTTATATTCATGACAGTTGTCACTTCTGTCGGCAGTCCCACGATTCCTTTCTTTTTTTAAGCCCGACGCAAAAAGTTTGTATCTGTCTGTGGCATCATAGCTCCCAAACAGATGAACCGATTTTGATTTTGTTCTTGTTTTTTAACTAAATGTGACGTGATCGGGAGTGTTCTTAGCCGTTTACAGTTCATCAGCTCTTTCATACTTGATTTTTAGGTTTTTTGAGTCGGGGAGTTTTTATTTTTAGCCGAATTTTTGAATTCTGACTTATAGTTTTGTCTCACTGACTCTGTATTTCTGTGAGACTTCTTTCTATTCTTAATTTTTAATGTGTATAATGTGTTGCATTACGATTATTTATTGAATTAACAAGATAAATGTTTTCTTAATAAAACTCTATTATCAATAATTTACTACTTATCTATGCACAAAAATAAATAAATGTTTTCTTCACTCCCTCACTAAACCGCGGTGTATGTGTGTGTGTGTGTGTGTGTGTGTGAGTGACATCTACCGATCGCAGTCCGTTTTGGTTTTCGCAACGTCCTGCCCGAATTCTGTTCAGTCTTGCCATAAAGAAGCAGGAGCGGAAAGAGGAGCAAGTGGTCCACACAGTTGCGCAGGTTCGAAATTAGTTATTACAGTTATTACTTACACCATAGCCTACGCTGCTCCCTTAGTCATCGTTAAACCAACTGGCATAAAGTAAAAACGATAAGAAAAATAATAAGGAATTGCATTAAGTTACCTCGCAAAGTTCTGGGCTATTTCAATTCCTACCATGCAAATGTAACCCAAGAAAATACCTGTCCACAACTTAACTGTCTTTGTTCTTATCTGAAACTGTTTGTTTATTATCTTTGTATGTAAATATTCAGAGCAAGAAGCATAATCTAGCGCAATAAATGTTGACTCACTATAAATATCAACAAATTCCTAGTAAAATGCATCACGCCTATTTTTACGAATAACCGATGCCTTAATGAACGTAGATTTCCGTGTGGAAAGAAAAGATAGTAATTTAACATCTATTACGAATATTACTATATGAAGTTAGTGTGCTATTGGACTTTATTTCATATAATTATAAACGAAAGTTGTTTTCCTTGTTAACTTTCTACGCAGTGGAAGGCAACCTATGTTTCTTTTTCTATTCAATTTCTCTCTAGCTGCGTGTTGAGTAGCTTTGCCTGCTAGACAGCTGTTTAGTTGGAATACACATGGTTAGCGTATCTCAATACCCCTGCCGTAGTTCTAGGCTTCTCGACCTAGCTCTCAGTTTGACTCAAAGGACAGTGAACACTGAAACTGAGAAAATGAACCGGGATCTCTCGCTTGTGATTCTGTATTCAAGTTTTGGTTTTATTGAGAGTTTGTAGGTAATACCACTTCAGTATCGAACTCATTGTTTAGGATAAACCTTAAATATTCTGGTCGTAAGGTATTCAATATTAAGTAACTTTAATTTACCTTGTAAACATTTACATTCTTTCTATTTGCTGTGTTTTCTACCGCAGATAAATGCAAAAAACAGTTAATTTGACTAAAACTTCCATTGTACAAGCTGTAGATAAAAGTCCAAAATTCATCCCGAATGTTTCCTTTTCAAGTATTTCGACTCAAAATCATATTATTTTCTTAAGCCTTAGAACCTAATTAAAGAACTTAAAACTGTATAACAAAACGATAGCTGTATAACAAAACAATAGCTGTATAACAAAACAATAGCTGTATAACAACCTCCTTTAGCTGTGCCTGTATTAGGGTTACCTCGGAGGTAACTGGGACGGATGGGATGCCCAGGCAAGCAAGGAAATACTAAAATTCAGATATTACTAAATTACTATAAAGGAAATTAACTGCATTTAAAAAAAGTATAAAAACAATTTCATTTACCATTTTTTAACCAAAACTTTAATAAACAAGAAGCAATAAATTATGTATCATACAACAGTTTCCACACCTTCGAGATTCCGAAAAAAATCTAAATTTGTTTTAGGCAAATAAAAACTGATTGATCATTGTCAACCTCAAAATGCAATTTATTCCACAGTTTAGGGGTTAGATATACATACGACTTTTTACATCCTTCCAAGAAGAGCATTGGAGTTTGGTGAACAGTGGCCACACCACCACTTTTTACAAACAAAGCTCTGAAAACTCTATAAACTAAAAATAGACGAAACGTTAAAATAATATTGGATCTATCAAAAAGCAGAAAAGATGGTTGGGTGCCCTTAAATAGAATAGTTCTAACAATTTTGAAGGTGCTGTTATTAATGGTTTAACCATTAACCATTATAGTTTTAGTGCTCAGTAACTTAAAATTTGCATCAAACCAGAAACTTGATCCAATACCTCACTTTGGAGATACAAATGGAGCTGAGAGTTAAGTTCAGTACTAAACGTAAGCGCAGTATCATCCGCAAATGCAGTAATGGTTCCATAAAACCTTCCCTTACATAAATCATTGATATACGAGACATATAAAAAGTATAGCTCCTAGCACAGATCCCTGTGGGGCTCCAAGAGTTTCATCCTGTTTGTGCGGAAACATCTTTAAATAAAATTTATTATTAACAATGTTTATACAAAGACAAACACAACCTAAGAAAAAGAAATACAAAATTCAGGAAATGAAAAATTACCCTTCTTACCATATATTCAAGGAACTATTGACAAAATTGGCAGATTATTAAGAAAACATAATGTGAAAACATTTTTCAAACCACCGACCAAAATGCAACAGCTTTTAAAACGCTTTTACACGCCTCAGGAGTTTATCATGTCCAATGCAGTTGTTATAGATGTTACGTAGGGGAAACATTGAGATTAATTTCAACTCGGGTAAAGGAACACAAAAAGTTCTGAAACGGAAATTTCACACGCAATAGAATTTGACAACGTAAAAGTATTAGGTAGCTCGTCAAATTACTACGAAATGAAAATTTTAGAGGCAATAGAAATAAGAAAACATAAACACAACTTTAAGATCATGGGTGTGAACTTAGTACAACTTGAAAACCCGTAAGTTTAAAAATTAAAACACAATGCAGCTCAAAAAATTTTCGAGATATACTAACTGTCACAACAAACCTATTGGAATTTACGTCTGTAAAGAATACCAGGTAGTCAACCGGCCGTCTGACAAAGGCATAAACGGTCCACTCTCAGGATATATTAGCCCAGTCGGTATAGGTTAAAACTACCAGTAATTTGCAATAAGTACCTTAAAGTATGTACATTAAAGTAAAAAAAGTTTACCAGTCTATCGATTTCCCAAAGTCGAAAAAAAATCGATTATAATTTTTTTTTCGATTATCCTTAATATTTCAAGCTATGATGAAGATAGAGAAAAATAAAAAATACTACCGTGTAGGGGAGGTATTTTTCAATAAAAAAGGTCATATGTATTTATTTCCTCTGAGCAATGGTTTGTCTGGAAAAAATTCGATAATGCAGGTATGTATTTTGCAGCAGGGGAAATCACTAAAATGGGACATCTTATTCATATATGAAGCGTAGGCTCATTCTAAATTGGCCGAATTTTAATATATCGAATTGAAACTTGCCATAGGAGTTAAAATATATATTTTAAACATTTATGCTGAGAATCAGCTTGTTATCTTGAAAATGACCCGATCTAGAGCCACTTGACTCATCAAAATGGGTTTCTCGATTTTAGGAGTACCGGACCCACGAACTAATTTTAATCGGCTCCAGTTTAGAAAATTTTCAAAATATCAACCTGAAAGTTTTTTACAAGTTAAATATATATATATATATTCAAACAAGTTCAAGGAGTATAAACCTTTTTCATTATTTACTTTTAAAAGCACAAGTAAATTAAAAAAGTTTAATTTTAGACCTTTTTAGATTTTTCATCAAAAGGTTTGAGTTGATCAGCTGCAGATTAGTCATTTTTGAAAATATAGTTTTTAAAATAAGTATAGCAAAAAACAATTGTATTTGTAACTTCTGTACCAATTTTTAAATCGATATGTTCAGAAATGTCGAAAATGGAGTCGTTGAATCCAAAAGTGTTATAGTTAAAACGAGATAGGTAAAACAGAAGACTATTTTCAAGCGCCTCGTTTTTAAAAATAACAAGAAAAAAATCGTTCATACTTACTAAGAATATTTATACGGGTGTATTCAACTTGTAAAACAAATTTGGTGTTGATATTCCAAAAATTGACGAAACTGGAATAGATTAAAATTAGTTCGTGGGTTCGGTACTCCTTAAATCGATAATCGAAATCGACTCCTAGATCGGGTCATTTTCAAGATAACAAGCTGAGACTCAGCAAAATGTTTAAAATATATATTTTAACTCCTATGTCAAGTTTCAATTCGATATATTAAAATTCGGCCAATTTAGAATGACCCAACGCTTCATATATGAATAAGATGTCCCCTTTTAGTGATTTCCCCTGCTGCAAAATACATACCTGCATTTTCGAATTTTTTCCAGACAAACCATTGCTCGGACGAAATAAATACATTTGCCCTTTTTTGTTGAAAATACCTCCCCTATACGGTGGTATTTTTTATTTTTCTCTATCTTCATCCCAGCTCGAAATATTAAGGATAATCGAAAAAAAATGATAATCGATTTTTTTTCTACTTTGGGAAATCGATAGACTGGTAAACTTTTTTTATGTTAATCTACATACTTGAATGTACTTATAAAAAAAATCAGCCGTATTGTAAATTACTGGAACTTTTGGTCTAAAATTACCTCTACCGACTGGCCTATATAACCTCAGGCCGTCTTTTACTTAAATCGGACTTAAAATGCGGCCGTTACATTGCGAACACATACCGTAGCCTATATATATCAAATTTTTAATGATACCTTAAAACATGTTCTGGGGACCATGATCGGAGCTCATTCACTACTCCTGACCTTAGGTCTCACTGCAATAGCTCATCTTTCGTATCGAAATTCGCTACAAGGGTGTAAGGAAGAAATTATAAGAACAACGGTTATAGCAACAATTGTGTTTAGGTTTTTAAATTTCCTTTCAAGCAAGATTTAGAGCAATATAAAGCCTCTTTTATGCATTTCTGCTTGCGTCTCTACATTTTGAC
>JAGFPH010003582.1:44264-61665 GCA_018207615.1 Philaenus spumarius | reverse complement strand
CTTTCTTATTCATTTATATTCATCTTGGCAGTAATACAGAATATTGTTTTGAACAACAGAAACACAAATATTACTAACGTGAAGGGTCGCGCACGGTGGAAAAGACCAGTTGGTAGAACGATTGCAGTACAGCTACCAACTGAAACATCCGGGAAGAGTGCGGATGTCATAACTGAGTAGTGAAAGAGAAAACTCCTCTCGGTTTTTATAAGTAAAATACGAAAACCCCGGTGGATTAGACCGTGACGCGACCCCTGAAGGGTTAATGAAAACTTACCGAATTTTAAAGTAAAAAGTAATATAGTTTGCCTACATGACAGTACAGTATTTAAAATATTGGGGGTTAAAATCGTTGATTTAAGGACGCCTATGATATTTTGTTTGATTCTCCAAAATGTATTTCAATTGTGTGCTGGGCTCATTTCCCCCCCCCCCCCCCCTCCTAACGGCTCGTTTGTGTGCTGGGCTCGTTGAAAATTCCTAAAGGGATATATTCAATTAGATATAGTTTGTTGTCTCTAAGCCTAAGAAGTTTCTTCTGAACAACGAAGTTAACAAAAACAATAGTAAATAATTCGACCACGCAGCTGAACCGCTGACGTGAGCTCAGCAAAGTTCCAAAATTAAGTTTATAAGCCTATGTTTTAGGGTTTCAACCAACAATTTGGGAAATAGGTCTATTCACGACGGTGCTGAATAGCTGCAAAATGGTTCGCACGCCATTCCGCATATTGGGAGTATCTTCAACACACAAAGCATTGCATGCCTCGCACGCCAACCCCCGTATTGGGAGTATCTTCAACACACAAAGCATTGCATGCCTCGCACGCCAACCCCCGTATTGGGAATATCTTCAACACACAAAGCATTGAGTGCTTCGCACGCCAACCCCCATATTGGGAGTATCTTCAATACACAATGCATTGCGTGCTTCGCACGCCAACCCCGCGGTAGAATGCACCACATGGCTTTGAACCGGGCACTTCTATGGTATTTTACGTTTTGATCGATTTTGGGGGAACCAAGCGAGCTATAAGATTGCGTCAAAAAACAAAATGTGCAGAACAACATCCTACATTTATATTTGTGGAAAACCTCAAAAACAAATTCATTCTCGTAGGAAAAATCTCAGAAAATAGTTACTTCCGGTCGAAAAACGTATTTCCGATTGTTGGATTTTTTTTGGCTAACGAACTCGTCCGAGCGACGTAGACAACCAACATGTGTACCAAATTTGAACCAAATCGGACTTAAAATGCTGCAGCTAGAGTGCGAACACACATATAAACATATATATATGATTTTTAATTACACCACAAAACGTGTTCTGGGGACCATGATCGGTGCTCATTTCCTACTCCCGACCTTCGGTATTACCATAAGGGCAACTGCAATATCTCATTTTTTCTATGGAAATTCGCTAAAAATATACATTTTCAATGACTTATAACCTCAAAACAAGTCATATGGCATGCATTACTTCCATAACACATTCAATGTAATATTTTGAAGTTATATTTTTTCTGAAGGGCATCAAATTAACCTGAACGTGATTTTTCACGAAATCTTACTAGTCCTTTCCATAAATGTAACTCAACCTTCTTAACTCTCTGTTCAAATACGAACCTCTTTCTAAAGTTCCACTTCTATGTTTACAGACAGCAACAGTAGAGTAGCACCTTCCAGTAGGACCGATACTTCAGGCGGCCTGCCTTATACTATTTCCGAGGCTCGTCTAAAAACGATACGATCTCAGTTCATGTACTGGTACTTCGACCTTGGAGGCGAAGACAATAACGGAGATTACCAGAAGGACATCCATTCTTCCTCTCCCACAATCCACAAGAACTTCAACTTCCAGTTGCCGTTCTTCGGTTTCCGGTTCAATTATACGAGGGTAAGTAGGTTACAATCTATTCTATTAATCGATCTATTATTCTATCAATCTATTCTATTAGTATAAACCACCTTCTGTTGTGTGTGCTTTTCCGTCCTCGTTGTTTTACTGGGATAAATAAAGACGTTAATTCTGTTCCACCCAACAATGAGTGTGGATGAAAGATTTTTTAATTACATAAAAACACAGGGTGTTTACAAACTCCCTGGAAAATTTTTGTGTATTTTTTCCTTAGGTCAAGACAATCAAAAAACGTCGTATAAATATGTGTCTGACATGAATAGTTTTCTGTCTGTCCGTCTGTTTGTGTTTTTTACAAATTATTTTATAGCTTGAGTACTATTTTAGATAGAAACTTCCAATTTGGCACGAACGTGTACCTTAGTATTTCAAACAAGTGTATAACATTTCGTTACGATATCTTAAACAGTTTCAAGATGGCGGCCATTTAAAATCTTTGATGTTAAATTTCACGAAAACAGTAATTTTTATTAAAAAATTTAGAATTTTAAGACGAACAAAATCATACTTTATTTACTACAATCGGATAATAAATTACTGAGTAATGAACATTTACCTAATTATGAAACGGCAAATTTTTGTTTAGTGCAAATTGTGTATGATATTTATTTCAGTCACTATTTGAAGTTTCTCAGACCCATATTTAGATGACGTTTTTGATTGTATTGACCTAAGGTACAAATATACAAATTGTTTACAGGGAGTTTGTAAACACCCTGTATAAGAACTTACAAGTGAGAAACTATAAAACTAATATATTTTTTTTTTTTTTTGTCCTCTGTCATAGCTCAACGTCTATGGTACTTGCCTCATAAGCAAGACGTCCCGGGTTCAAATCCCGCGGGGGACCATAAAAATATTAAAAACCCAAAAAAACATGCTCGTTAGCCGAAAGGCCCAAAGTGGCATGGAAAGCAAAAAAAAAAAAAAAAAAAAAACTAATTTATTTTTCTAAACCTTCTTTTTCCGAGAACATATTAACAAAGACAAAATTTTCAAGGTTTAATTTAAATAAACATAAAGGAAATGTTACTCCTTACCAAAAATATTATGTATTTCAACGTGTTACCAGTGTGATATAGGCAGAAAATCTGTATATAAAGTTATTACTTTTTACTTTTTTTCAGTCTACGACAAGTAATAGAGAACATTTTTAAAAAAATATACACGATTATTTATAATAATGAGTTATAAATTTAATTTGTATAGTTCTATTTTGTCATATGAAATCTATGACAAAATATGACTTTTGTAAATAATTTTGTATTGTTTGTAAATGTAGCTCCATCATGCAAAAATCATGCTTGTTTGCTATTTGCATCATCTAATATGCTTATTTAAGTATGGTTGTTAGCGAATTTCCATAGGAAATAATAAAAATATGAGCTATTGCAGCGACCCTTATGGTAAGACCTAAGGTCGGGAGTGGTAAATTAGCACCAATCATGGTCCCCAGAACACGTTTGGGGGTGTCATTAAAAATTATATATATGTATGTGAGTGTTCGCACTCTAATAACCACATTTTAAGTCCGATTCGGTCCAAATTTGGTACACACGTTCGTTGTCTATATCGCTTGGACGAGTTCGTAAGCCAAAAAATCCAAAAACTGGAAGCACGTTTTTGACCTGAAGTAAATGTTTTTTAAACTTTTTGTACGTGAATGAAACTTTTTTAGAGTTTTTTCTAAAAAAATCAATGTAGGATATTATTCTGCACATTTTGTGATCTTACACGACTTTATAGCTCGCTTCGTTTCCCTAAAATCGATCGAAACGTAAAATACTGTAAAAGTACCCGGTTCGAATCGCTAAAGTGAGGGTATCTTCTGACCCGAGTTTGTATGCTGCGAGTACAAAGCCGCAAGGGCGAGGTGCAAACTCGCGAAGCGAGTTTTTCTGCTGCGAGTGAAACGAAGGAGAGCGTGTTTCGAAGCCGGAGGCTTAGGTACAAATAAATTTTACTAATATATTTCGTACATACAGGCAGCTATTAAGCACCGTCTTTAGTAGACCAGTTTCTCAAATTGTTGGTTGAAACCCTAAAACATAAGCCTATAATCTTAATTTTGGAAATTTGCTCAACTCACGTCAGCGGTTCAGCTGCGTGTTCGAATTATTTAAATAGTAACCTATTTTGTATTAAAATTATTACTTATTAATGTATTGTTTATTTAATTCAAATTATTACAAATTAAACATTAATAAAACCAAAATTGTTAAAATCGGCCAGTAGGAGAACTCTTTACAAGCCACTTTGGGAGAAACTTAACCTCCTTACAGGATCTATAGTAGTACTGTTTAAACATTAAATAAACCTGATCTATTTTATTTTCAGCTGTCCATGCATGGCTATATAGAGTTCAGCGACCCTCCAGATCATTACACGTACCCTTTGAATTTCCCAAACCAAGACTGGCCCAAGAAGAACGACCCGGCCTTCATCGGAATATTCTTCAGCAAGTGCCGTATCGGCTCTATCCGCCCTACGGATATTGATCAGAGGCGCCCCGGAGTTTATTTCAGGTAACGGGTTCATTTATGGCTAGTTAGAAAATTATGCATTTTTGCTCGTTGAATTTATACGTATGTTAGCTACTGATACTGGAGTCCCGCCCCTCCGACCACTACGTTCTAATAACGGCAGTTCGGGGAAGTCCAAATATGTTTTCTGAGTCAACAATTATTTGATAAAAGTTAGAATAGTATTAAAACTAATGAAATTTTACAAAAAATAAATAAATATATAAAATATCATACACAGATTGTCACAAAAAACCTTATCGGGTTATACAGGATCGTATTGCATACATTAAAATAAATAAAAAATGTTCAGTAAATTTTTTCGAATTTGGTTTAGTTTAGGTCGCAATCCGTCATTTAATTTTTTTACAAATACTCATTATAACTCCAGAAATAGATAAGGTATTGAGTTCAAATTTGGTAGAAGCGTTTTGTATGTTACGATTTACAACTGTACCTGATTTACTAATACCAAGAATTTATGTTTTAGTTTAAAAATGGCGGCCGTCACAAATTGTTATCGTAAAGTGCATTTAAATACGCTAACTTTACCAAAAAAAATGTACACGAGACAAAATATTTTATTTTTTTAATGGCAAACAAAATATATTTTTGACGTTTCTGTAGGATAAAGGATAACCGAGTTATCGAGGGAAAAATGTAATCATAATTTCTTGATAATTGTCTACAACATCAAAATTAGCCTAAAACAAAATTTGTTTAATTCTTATAGTTTTAATAAATGTGATAAAATCCTTTGCTCTGAAATGTTGGTTCATCTATGGAAAATTAAACAACCGGAAGGAAGAATTTTTTGAGATTTTTTGGGGGCTTTGACTCCATATGGCAGATTATTTTGCACATTTTGTTGTATGGGGCCCGTCTGGTTACCCCAAAATCTATCAAAACTTAAAATATCATAAAATTAACCAGTTTAAATCCTCATGGGGGAGGTTTTACCTTGGGGTCAGCTGCTGATCCGAGGCCGACGGCCGGGATGTGAACTCAAGAAGCGAGTTTGTCCTCTATGAGCAAAACAAAGCAGTCCATAACCCGATGCCTCATGGGTGGAGGGTGAGGAGAAAACAAATTCTCATACAAGATTTGGTTCACGTAGGCAGCTATTCAGCACCGTTGTGAGTAGATCAATTTTCCAAATGATTGAAACCATAAAACATATAAACTGAATTTTTGAAATTCGCTCAGCTCACGTCAATGCTTCATCTGTGTGATCAAAATATTTCTATTTAAACTACTAAACATGTATTTTGTAGGATGGAACGTGATTTGCAGTCCCGCACAGATCAGTTTGGAGTTGAGATGAGAGAAAGAGTAATGTGGGACATTAGATCAGGTGTTGTGGGTGCTGACACATTTATTCCTAAACACACTGCCATCATTACGTGGAAGAACATGTCCTTTGCTGGAGGAATTGATAATTCTTTATACAAGGTAAGCTGTTTATGTAGCACACCTCAATGTTTCTGGTTTCTATCCGGGTGAACATCCAGAGGATCAAGCTTATCAAACAATACTTCATTTGTCAAACAGTAGGTTGATTCGGGTAGATCGTAATATTCGAACATGCATGCATAGACTGATAAACACAGTTGAGTTAAATCGAATAGATGAAAATTTGTGAAAAACTATTGAGCACTTAATCTGAGTCAGGAATGACTAAACTATGTACTAATGAAAGGTTTTTACGAAAAATCTACAGTTTAGAAACTAAAATAGCAATAAGCTTTTTTACAATGAACTAAAAAGATGAACATTGTATAAGTACCGACACATTGCGTATCTGACTGATTTTTATTTGATGTACAAGCAATATTTGTATGTAATCAACTACTTATTCCAGCCCCCATCCACCATACTGCCACTGCCATCTTCAATTTTGTACATTCGTCTTAAGAAAAAAATTTGTATTATCATCAGAGTTTTGAAATTGTTCCAAATTTTAAATCAATCAAGTAAGTAGAAGTGAGTGGAAAGCATATTAAAACAGGATGTTAAAATTGTCTGATCTTTAAACGTTCACACAGGAACAGTTATTTACAATTGTATAATTAATTATAATAACCATAATCGGTTTGAATCTGTCTTCAAAATTATTTTAACTAATATTTCATAATTTAAACTGTTTTAAATTTTGAACAAGGTTTACAAAATGAAATATAAAAAAATCTTACGACTATACAGAGTGTTCATAAATTCTCTTTAACCCCCTTT
The DNA here is from genome assembly GCA_018207615.1 of Philaenus spumarius. NCBI lineage: Eukaryota > Metazoa > Arthropoda > Insecta > Hemiptera > Aphrophoridae > Philaenus > Philaenus spumarius. The sequence continues at coordinate 54,993 of JAGFPH010003582.1, read as the reverse complement.
ATTATTTTTGTTATTGAGAATAAGTTGAGAAAACTTTGTATATATCTTGTGTTGCATAATAGGACAAATTTGTTGACATATCTGAACCTTTATGATTTTGGGGAACTTGAGGGGATTAACAAATTTTAAATATAAAGCTAGATCATGAAATACACCACTGAAAAGCTTATTAAAAGTGAAACAAAATGGCGCAAACTAGAGCTTAATATCTTGCTTCGTTTCAAAGTAATGGGCAAAGTGCTGGAAAATGATATTGAAATCATAACATGAAAGCAGGTTATTAATTTGTAGATATTAGGAATAAGTAGGTTGTATGATATTTAAAAGACCTTTGATTGTCCATTACTTTGAAACGAAGTAAGATATTAAGCTCTAGTTTTCGCCATTGTGTTTCTCTTTTAATAAGTTTTTCAATTGTGTATTACATGACCTACCTTTATATTTGAAATTGTTAGCCATCCTTTTACCCCCAAGCAACCCAAAACCATAGTTTGTCAAATATGACAAAAAATATGTCCTGTTATGCAACATAAGATATATATAAAACAATTTTAACTTATTTTCAGTTACAAAAATAATTCGACCACGCAGCTGAACCGCTGACGTGAGTTGAGCAAATTTCAAAAATTAAGTTTATAGACCGATATTTTAGGGTATCGACCAACAATTTGGGAAATAGGTCTATTCACGACGGTGCTGAATAGCTGCAAAATGGTTCGCACGCCATTCCGCATATTGGGAGTATCTTCAATAACACAAAGCATTGCGTGCTTCGCACGCCATTCCACATATTGGGATTGTCTTCAATACACAAAGCATTGCGTGCTTCGCACGCCATTCCACATATTGGGATTGTCATCAATACACAATGCATTGCGTGCTTCGCACGCCAAACCTCGTGTTAGGGGTATTTTCAACACACAAAGCATTGCGTGCTTCGCACGCCAGCCCCACGGTAGAATCCACCACATTTTCTTTGAACCGGGTACTTCTATGGTATTTCACGTTTTGATCGATTTTGGGGGAACCAAGCGAGCTATAAGGTCGCCTAAAAAAGCAAAATGTGCAGAATAACATCTTACATTTATATTTTTAGAAAAAACTCTAAAAAAAATTCATTCTCTTAGTAAAAACTCAAAAAATAGTTACTTCCGGTCAAAAAACTTACTTCCGGTTGTTGGATTTTTTTGGCTAACGAACTCGTCCGAGCCACTTACACGACCAACACGTGTACCAAATTTGGACCAAATCGGACTTAAAATGCGACCGCTAGAGTGCGAACACATATATACATATATATATATATATATATATATATATACATATATATATATATGAATTTTAATGACACCCCAAAACGTGTTCTGGGGACCATGATCGGTGCTCATTTGCTACTCCCGACCTTGGGTCTCACCATAAGGTCCACTGCAATAGCTCATTTTTCCTATGGAAATTCGCTAATAATGAGGGGGGGGGGTTAAAGGGATTTTATGAACACTCTGTACATTGTTGCATGTTATTTATTCTATATATTTTTTTCAGACAAATACGTTCCAAATGGTGTTAGCAACTGATGAAGTTTTCACTTATGCTATATTCAACTACGCAGACATACAATGGACCTCTCATACAGAAGCCGGAGGTGACACCACTGGGGGCGAGGGCGGGGTTCCTGCTTATGTAAGTAGTTTAAGTTATACTAGCTGTCATAACCGTACAGTCCGAATTAAAAATAATGACCATGTCTTTCTATGAAATCATTAAATCGTAAAAATTTAACTTATTGATTAATGCTTCAGTTTATTGAATAATAAAGTGAATCTGAAAACCTTATAATTTTCATTTGTAGTTTATAGTGTATACCACAAATTCTCGTAGTTTGTATTTTTTATAGTTGACAAAAAATTTACAGATTGGTCACTTCAGAAGTGTCTATGTTGATTAAAACTTCTATGTGAAGCGCAGAAGATTTTTCTATGTTTTCATAAATTGGGGGATGGCTACTGACATTAAGCTTAAGGATTGTACAAGAATTAAAGGAAAGAGAACTCATTATATTATGTGTTATCAATAAGATCAAGTTGAAGTATGGGGTGCTGAAGCTTCACAGTGTGTAAATGGGAGCCCCCACTCCCTATAATAATGTGAATTTTGTAGAAATAAAATCTTACTGTCGTATTTAAAATCATGCGTATAATACTGATAAATTTCACTTAAAAAATCATTAATTATGAGTTTTATAAATAAAATAAAATAATAAAGTTTTTGGAAAGATAATTTCATCATTGAACTTAAATTTTTTCTCAAATACAGTAAATCATGAATCACACGACCCTAAAGTAATTTATAGAATTAAACTCAATTCTAATATTACTGGCAATATTCAAAACCAGCTAAACTAAGAAGAACTACTGTAAATTAAATTACAAGTGAAAAATCATGGACCAGGACCTTTACCAACTGAGCTATCCTGCATCACTTTAGATATTGGTCAATGTTATCTCACTTGAACGGTTTTACTGCATTTATTGAACTAATAGACTGAATACCTTGCATATGCGACATTGAAAACAATCTTAGTTCTTTTTGCAGCCTAGCGACGTTATTTTATTATTATTTTTAATTTGTAATAATTTAACTGCTTACACGCTTCCTCAGCAAGGGGTAATTTAATCTGTGTATTGATTACGAATGAGTCAGACAGTCAGGCCTTCTTCCTTTATATATACTGTACAGATTAAAATATATTTATTCTGGATTCACGTTTTTATTCATTAGTTTTCATAGTCAAGTAGATTTTAGTATTTGTTTTGTGTTTGTAAATCTTTTCGTTAATTTATAAAACTTGTGTAAATCCAATTTTAAAGTGAAAGAAAGCAATAACTGAAAAAGAAGAGCATCTCTTAGTATTTTTTTATAATTGTATATTTTCAAATAATAAATTAACTACCTACTAATAATAATATATATTGAATAGAAACATACATCTAATAATATTAGATTTTTTAATAAACGGGTTAAAAATATTGAATGATTTGATTTGGTTAGTTATTTGTTTAACTGTTGTTCATTTAGCAAATATTTACAAACATTTAACCGTTATAGTCAAAACGAGAACGGTTTTATTTACAAGTTTTATTAACAGTCGGGGTGGGCAGTGGCGCTTGGACTAGGCAACACTGGATGCTCAGTGTTGCCAGATCGTGCCGTAGAGCGAATTCTCGACCGTTCCTCGCTTTGTCAGTCTCATATCTGGCAACAGCGCAAAAATTCTCACCCGCCTTATTCCGTGCTCCCGACAGTAGTTTTTGTTAGTCTTGTTAATTAATTAGTTTTGTTGATTAAAGTTATAAAATAATTTTATTTGATGTTAAACATTATGTAGTTTTAAAATATATGTGTGAAATACATGTCGCTATACAAATGAATATTTAAATAATTTTCAAAATTAATTCATGCAATTTTATATTAGGCCATAAGTATTATATAACGTAAATTTTCCCGGTTTTATTAACATTTGTTACAATAGTGTAGTAAAGATGCAAAATCAAATAAATCATAGTTTACATTTTTAGTTTAGATTTGTATCAACCACATTTCATAACCAGTTTGCATTACACCCACACATAAGAAAATAGATGTAATACTGATGTTTATATTGCTCTTACTTTAGGAGATAACATTAATTTTAAACAATCCCTCCTTCACTAACAAGTATATTGCCTATACAAAAACTAGACATTATATAAAGTACCAAAGAGTTGAACCTATTGTGAGAGACCTTGAGTCTATGCTTCTAAATTCGGTTGGAAAAAAGAGTTTTAAAAGTAAATCTGTCACTATTACGTAAACTTGTTTTCTAAGGGTAATATTATATGTTAGCTTACGCTTACAGGTATTATAATAGAGAATGGGCCTACAGTAATACTGTATAAAGTCACTGAAAGTAGTATTGCAGTTCCAGTGTGTTTATTTTTCGAAGTTTTTATATGTAGTTACATTTGAATTCCAGCGCCGGATGACAAGGTAGGTATCACTCCGCCAGCAGTTGTTTCCCCTGACGGCCACCAGATGCCAGGCGCGGCACTCGTCTATTTGAAGACGTTCACGGCGTGCATTGCTCTCGTTTGAACCCATATTTTTTGTTTAATATTCATCCGATTTTAATTTTGAATGATTTATTTTAAATATTATGAAACACATAATGATATTTGCTGAAAACATATTTGACATAATATATACCGTCGACAAAAGAAATTACTAAACTTCAAGGCTCTTATATTTGATTTCATTAATTATAAAAAGGTAATATAATAAATTCTCTTAACAAAACCCATCATAGAATTTGTTACCTTCCAAACGACACCAAATTTAAAATTTTATATTTATAAATAACGGAAATATCGGCATTATTAGTTAACATTGCTCTTATGGACAACGAATCCAAGATGGCCGACGGGTAGAACCTGGCCTTAATCTTACAGATAAATGTGAGATAAATGGAAAAGAAAAAGTTTAAATTACCCCTTGCTGAGGAAGCATGTAAGCAGGTAAATTATTACAAATTAAAAGGAACTATACTGTTGTAGACATAAATATATTGTACATCAATTTTGTATAAGCATGTAAAAGTATATGGTTATTTTCTCAATTTTAAATGTATTTCTTATTTTGTAAACACTATTTACATTTTAATCAATCTCACAACTCTACTTCTTAACCTTGTCCTTGTTTCACTTGCAGAACTCTCTACTCAGTTTCTTGTATTCTTAATGTTTATTTGATTTACTTTCGATTGAAATAAATATTTGATGTTGCACTTTCAACACTTTCAGATCGGTTTCAATGCCGGCAACGGCACCAGAAGTACCGAGTACAAACCATACTCTCAGACGACAGCTATCCGAGACCTTACCGGTAGAGGATGGGCCAATGGCTTTCCCGGTAGACATATCTTCCGTATCGACGAGAACATCCTGCTGGGAACTTGCAATAAGGATATCGGTAAATTAAAATGATTTTGTTTCCTAAAATATTGGGTATTTCGGTATTGATTTCAGCGTGGTATAATTGCGATCAGCTCACTGACTTTATTATTGACCAGCTTGCTGAATCCAACACCCTTCTACACGAAAAAATTTAAAGTAATGATGTTGAAATTGTGTTATAAAATTGTATTTAGACTGGCAGAATTGTAAATTAAAATCTACTAGCACAACCTAAACAGCAAGTAAAAGATGTCTAATCAGATAGCAATATATGATGTGGGTGAAATGTTTAACTTTTCAATTTAGTCCCTCGTATCAAATATATTATAAATACAGCATCCGCTAATATTATTATAGAAACCAATTTTAAGCAATTGGAACAATTTCAGCTGGAGCCAATCTGCAACTGATGTTTGCCCCGGAGAGTGGAAACATGTTGGGAGGAACTGTGGTCAACATTACAGGGCCTTGCTTCTTGCCCGGGATGAAAGTCAGATGCAGGTAAAACTTTATTTGTTGGTTACAAATATTATGTAACAGAACAGTATGTAATATAGACAGTATTTATATAAATTTTGTATTTAAAGAACATAAGGGAGGGAGGGTTATGAGGGAGGTTGTCTAAAATACAAAATAAATGTGGAGAAATTAGGCCAACTTTTAATGCTTTACCAAAGTTCAGAAAGAGAACTTTAAATAATTAAAAAAGCAACTGTTTGGGTGCATTTTCATCCTCCCTTTTAGAGATTTCAAGCAAAATTTATTTTACCAAAACCGTTATACTACTTATTATTTGATTCATAATTCAAATTCCGTGTCAGTTATGCGACTGTGAGTTACACAGCAGGTCCGTCCGAAGGAGGGGGCGAGCTTGGTTGTTTTGGGAGCTCCAGGAGGCACACCAGTCATCAAATTTTGAGTACGAAAATGAAACGAAAATCAAACAAAACATGCTAGCAATTTTTTATATACTTTCTCTGCCATTTTTCTGCCTGCTTTGAGTGAATGAACCAGATCCAGCAGCTGTCAGAAACAAAATCAAGTCACCCACTCGCCTCCCATTTGCATCAAAATTCAACCTATTTAAATTTTATTCTTGTAAAATTTAATAAATGCAGCGAGGTTCTGCCTATGTATTTTTTATTATTACTATTTCAAAACAATAGCATTTCCAAACTCGCTACTTTGTATACATGCACTTAGTCTTTACAAGCAGTTTTAAGATCTTTTAAATCATAGTAACTTCTTTTTTTTTTTATTTATCAAATGTAACATTTTGGTTTTATAAATTTTCAAATATTCCTGTAATTGATGAACTGTAACTTTTAATAAACAGATGTCTATAACAAGGGGTGAACCGATTTCTGCATTTTACCTAACTTTATAAAGATAGTCAAAAAGTAATTCAGGAGATTCGTAATGACAAAATCTATTTCCTTAGTAAATAGAACTTAATTTATGTTTAGTTGCATGATTCTTGGTTTCCAAGTCACTTAGAATAGTAATTTATAGTGTGCCATGGTCCACGCAACGATGTGCACGTTTTTCAATTGTCCGGCAAGTTTCAAAAGTGTTGTAATTGTTGTGTGTTTTTGTGTTTTTTTAAAAATTTTTCTGTGTTTTTAATGTGTAATGTGTAAGTGCAACTTGACAATGGGATTACAACCCCGAAACGCGTTGTAACATTTTAACGACCTAAATAAGTCACATGACGGACCAATAACAGGTAATATTTATTATTATTATTATTATTATATCCTATATATTACTTAATTTATTCATTAGCTGTTCCGTTAATAGATATCTTCTGCAAGTTCATGTTAATAAAGTACACTATAATTAGCAGGAAAAATAAACTAAATTTTCACTACGGAATTTTCTGTGTCAACAAATGTTTTAATAATACGGTAAAACCTCATTAATCCGGACTAGTTGGGGCTCTAAGTCGTCCGGATAATTGAAAGTCCTGATTAAATGAAATAACCTTAATATGAACAAAGGTACATAATGAAACACCCTTTATAGAAAACGAACATGTATTTTGAGTTTAGTTGTATATACAGACAATACGTTAATTCATAAAACATGTAGTAAAATGTATTACACTGTGAATATGAAAGGTTCATTCTGTGGACTACCAGTTTAGAATGGCTTATTCCAAATTTAGCTGAATGTAACCTTTGTAACCTGCAGTCAACTGGCTGTCCGGATTAAGCGAAGTCCGTCATAATGGGGTCCGGATTATTGAGGTTTTATTATACTGTAAAAATTTATTTTTTTCATTGCATCTGAATCAGAATTGATTTGTAATTTTAACGTTTTCGTTGAGGTTTTGTAAATATAATAGTAAAGTTTGAAAAATTAAATAAACTAAATATTTAGGTGAGATTTCCCCTCCCTCTGGTGATGATCTTGGTATACCAGAATCACCCTTGTCGCATGACTGATACCAAATACATCCCAATGACGTAAATAACTTCTGCACTGTATAATAAACTAAACTATTTATTGCAGGTTCGACATCGAAGATGTTGTAGGCACAGTGGTGGATACTAACAGAGCAATTTGTGTCCAACCCTTCGTAATGGCGGAAGGATACGTAATCCTAGACGTGGCTGTCGGCGATGGAGCTTACAACTGGAAGGGAAAATATTTTATTGGTATGTTAACAGTACAAAGTGATTCTCCAAGTTCTCCGTGCACTTTCAGAGCTTTTTCTAAAAGTTATATAAAGAAAAAGTGTAAATCTACTTCCACAAATGCTTCATACAAGGAAAACATTTTTAGTAAAATAAATTTTAATTTTAGAAGTAGAAAATAAATTGAGATTAAATTTGTTGTACACATTGTGCCGTCTTTTACTATTAACAAATCGGAAGCTGAACTGGACCTTGAATAGACGACACAGTATTATGAATTAACCTACAAAAAAAATAAACAGAGATAACCTTACCTTGATCTGCTAAAAATCTGCTGGAATAAGCCTTATTCATCCATTTACAAAAGGTAACTTATTTAATACAAATTATGTACACAGAATTCAGTTAAATGGTTTATTCAACAAACAAATAGTTTGTCATTAACAAAAAAAATTGATATGCCCTTATGTATTCAAAAAAGATTAATTTATACGCCCTTAGATAAAATTAAACAAATAATTAACTAACCCACCCTGAAAAGAACAACTAAAACCCTCCCCTTTTTCTGAATTAAATTTATAAGTTATTTTAACAAAAGATTACAAGATAACATTTAGACAAAAAAACAATTATTCATATACAGTAAAGTTTTACTATATAGCTTATAATATAACATGTACGCTTAACAAAGGAAAGAGTTATTATACCTAATTTTGGTATACCTGCTTAGGTATACGGTTGATCAACCAACATGTTTATTTTAAAAGAAAATTTTGGAAAAATAAACAAATAAAAAATAATAGACTAAACTGAAAATAAATTAGTTTTATTTTAACTATTAACATTACAGTTAATTAAAAAAAAATACCTGTTACAGTTTTACTTTTTATTTTTTAGCAATTTAATTACCATATTTATAAATCTAAAAATAAAGAAAAACAAGTGAAATCTAAAGCCAACACATATAATATATAAAATGAACTGAAAACATAAAATAGAGTACGAGAATTCGTAACCTAAAAATAAAAAAAAATATAAGAAGCAACACAGATTACTAGAACTGAGATGTCAAGAAACACTAAATAAATGCAAACGAAAATCAGAGAAAGTATTATTACCAGGCACAAATAAGATTCTGGCACGGGTTATAGTAGGCCTAATAAATGTTTTTACACACAAATGATGGAAAATGGCCTTCAAAACAGAATTACAGAACATTTTTAGTATTACCTAATAATAAAACAAAGCTGTTTTGATATATTGACAGTTTATGCCTTTTTTAAATAATGTACACATGATATTCACGTTTTTCGTTTTTTATGTAAAACAGTTATAGAACCTTACTTTGGTGGCGTCTCATAAACACCGATTGATGATTTATTGATATTATGCAAGAATATTTGATTAACGAGTGCACTAAATAGTTGTAATTAAATTAAAATATCTTATTTTAAATAATTCCTAGAATATTAACTTTATAGGCATGGAATCCATAAAGTTATCAAAATAAAGCAAATAAATTTATAATATATGTACGATTATAAAATAATGAGGTCGTCTAAGAGGAGGTTGGTTCGAAAGGGCATACAAAAATGTTGATAGCCCCTAGAAATATAGGAGACACCAGTCTTTTCATATGTACGAAATTTGATTAAAATCGGTTAAATACTTTTCAAGTTTGAAAAATATATCTGCACGTCAAGGCCCTAGCCAGGAAAACTTTTCGGGGGATCAGGTCAGGACCGGGGATTTGAATTTAAACCCTTTAAACACGTTCACTGCTAAGGCTGCACATGTGAGCTTGACACTGAACACTATTAGAAGCGGCCGACGCGTAGTGCATTGCACGCCAACCCCCGTATTGGGAGTATTTTCAATGCACAATGCATTGGGTGGTTTGTTAGAGTAAAGTATTTTTGTTGAACCTTCATAGTTTTCTTATTTTAGATCAGATCAAGCTCACAAGAGAGTAAGGCTGTAACCTACTGCATCCATGTGTATTGTACGTTGTAGTTTAATCAAGTAAATCTAAATATCAGTAAGCATGCAATGCACAATGATGTAAAATATGTTGCTTTATCCTCTGTTGTGTTGTCTATTTTATAATTTAATTTGCACTTTTTAAACGTAGTATTAATTTCTACTACTAAATTTCGGGATTTAGGGGTTTTGCCCCCCCCCCCCCCCCCGGCTACGGCCTTGCTGCACGTGTCATGGAAGGAATTAAAAATGCGCTTTATACTTTACACTAATTATAATCCGTTTTCGACAGTAACAATGGTGTTAGGTTAAAACTGAATGCTAATTAGAACCGAAAACCTTTTTGAAATCGGTAAAATAGTTTTCAAGTTACAAATGTTTCTGTCCTTCTAAAAGGTAAAAAATCCATTTTCGTATATTGGAAGACTTACTAGAAAAGTTTGAACAAAATATCAGTGACAAAGTTGGTACAAAGCTATTTGTATTATTGTATTACATTTTTTTTAAATTTGTAATGTTTTTAATTATCTGTTCTAGTTTGACAAACGTGATTTTTTTTTCATATTCGGTAAATGACTTTTAATAAAATTATATTTTATTTAGTTTTAAAAATTGCTAAGTAATTAAAGTTATCAGTTTTTTTATTGTATTTATTTAAGGGATTCTGTGTTTCAAATGATGCAATTTGTATGGATCAGCAGTTATTCCAGTTTGTTTTTTATTTTGTTTTCTGCACGTTTTATCATGTGTGTTACATCACAGTAGGCCTAATACATTATACACTTGCCTAGGCAATTCTTCTGTAAAGTTTTTAATAGTAAAAACAGTAAAAAAATAAAAACTGCATTGGTTGAAATGACAATTTTTACAAATTTTCGATTTTTTGCATCTCCTAAATGGTAAAGTTTAACAAATCGTGAACATGTAATATTTCTTTATCCTAGCAACACCCTACTGTGCTAACACTTTAAATATTTATGGTAGGCCTACTGACTTTACGCGCTATTCTATTCATTTTATACCATTTTTTATAATTTCAGAAACTCCCGCCACCGCTACAGAACGCATTATCTTTGACACAGAAGACATTCATAAAGCTAATCCAACGCAGATCAAAATGAC
>JAGFPH010003582.1:26673-39264 GCA_018207615.1 Philaenus spumarius | reverse complement strand
AACCCTTCGTGTAGGTACAACAAAGGGGCCGTACAGTGCGTTAAGACTGGATCTCCCAGGTAAGAGAGTGTTTTATACGTTTTACAAATAAGCCTTGAAGTGATCCACTTAAAATTTTTTTTTGTCATTTTAATAAAAACGGCCCTGTAATATATTTTCCTGACATATTGGGTAATATGTTATTTTTTTAAATATTAACGAATAACATATTCTGTTTATAAATATAGAAATTAGAGTTATTATGGTTTATTTTGCAGTTTGGAAGGTTCTGAACAGCAATGTTGTTATGACAAAAACCACTACTTGATGCTCTCGTACGATCAACAATGGGGTTCAAGACCAAGACGCTCCCATAACTTTGGCTACTTGCCTTGGATAGAAGCAAATAAGGTAATGTTAATTTATGTGATTGCTTTATTAAATCAAAATCATTGACTTGTTAAATAAGCTAATGTATTTGAATATATAATATTCCAGTAATAAGTTATTTATTTTATGCTTTAACTAACAGAATAGAATTGACAACTTTCATGCCTTTAGAAGGAAATGTAGTTATTTCATTGAAATATTTTAAAGACAATTGTCAAACAATGTGTTCTGTGGGAATCAGTCTTATGTAATAGGTGAATTTATTTGGTCAAAATAATGAAAAAGGTTAATATAGGGGGGAAACACTTTGGACTTAAGTTATAGTTAGAGTTTAAACTGAATTTTGCTCTAAGAAGAAAATAAGGCTTATAAAATGTATTGGTTAAAATTAGTGATTTTATATAAAGTTTAACTGATTCATTAAGGGGAAAATGTTATCTCAGAACTAAACGAAAACATCTCTACTTTGCAGAATATTTAATCATGAGAAAATTATTGTAAATAAAGTAAAATATGTTTTATTTGAAACACAACTAACCAGGAGTGCCCATCCCCCCCAAAGCCTATGGCGCAAATCCCCCCCAAAACCTGCCTGTGGGTTCCCTCTCTCAAATAAAGTAGACATTTTATGCCATTTTAGCAAAAGAAAAGACATAATTACGCATAATTGTTTTGTTTTTTTTTTCTTGAAAGTGTTATTTTATTCTATGAAAATCTGAAAACAACCCATTAGGTAACTTAAAGTTTACAGTTAAATCCAATAACTTATTAAAGTTTTTCATAAAAATATGTTTATGGAAAAAAGGAGGCTCTGTATATTTTATAAAATAATACAAATACACAAATTCAGTAAGATTTATTAACAAAAACAACACATAACTACTTTTGAAAGTAGCAGAAGACATCATAATATTAAATAAGTTCTTTAACCTCTAATGCTTGGTGAAAAAGAAATCCTTGTTATTGGTGGTAATCGTATGTAATGTAACATGTTAAAGTATTAAACTATTCGAATTTAATAAAAAAAGTAATATATAGTTGAAAAATACAAAAATAAATTTACATTCATTGATAATAATTAAGAAAATGTTGTAAGAAAATAACAATAAAAAACTAAAATACATTTTGAAGACCAGTAGTAGGTACTTAACCGATTTGAAAGAATACAAAAACATAATACAAATAAATGATGTTTCATGCAACACAAAATTAAGTGAGAATAAAATTGTTTTAATATTATTTTGATAAAATTAGACATTGATTGAAAGTAGTTACAAAGTGTAAGTATTGGGGTAAACACGAATACCCTAAATTAAGATTTTTAAATAAATAACAAAAAATAACTAATAATTAATAATATCAAATAGATTTCAAAAGAACTTAATGGAATAAAACTAACAGGCCAGACGCGTTAGATGTGAAGGTACGTTGTGATTGAGCGACTGGTGCGATCATCGCTCTGCGATAATCGCGGGCACCTGCTTTGCATTGTTCAAAATGGTCTTGTTGTCTTGTTATGAACGGGCGACTGGTAGAATAATCGCTTCAATAACAATGGTCTGACGGCGATCATCGCTCCGCGATTATCTTCCATCAATAATCGCAGAGCTATGATCGCACCAGTCGCTTCAATCACAACATACCTTAACCCGATAGCAAAATGGAAGTCAAAACGGACGTACCAGGTCAAATTTCATCGAACAAGATATCACCGAACAAAATCATAAGTTGTCACAAAAATTTTCAAATGTGATCTTTCAAAATTTCAAATGGTCCAATCAAAGGAAAAAACGAACACATCTACGAAGAAGTAAGACAACACCCAAATAAAATAAAAAACGAAAACAAACACTGAAATGGAGAGGAAAGAGAAAATACCCTTAGTTCAACCCTCCCAATATCACGGCTTACCATCTGAAGATACACATACTTTTATATCCAGATAAGAAGTGGCTTCAAGAGCTTACGGATGGACAGTCAAATCACAAATCAATCTATTAATTACATACCGTGTAACGTCGAAGACAACCAAATAATAGCACATGTAATACAGGGTTAAGACCTGAAATTTGCGAACATATAATAAAAATGGGAAATAGAACACTAGACCAAAGAATCGAAGGAAAATTTAACAACTTTAAAAAAAAAGAATCGTGGAAAACCACAATAGCACGGGAACTAGACAATTTAAAACCTTTAAAACCATGACAGAAAAATAGAGCAACTTACAGAAATTGTACATACATTAGGGTTAAATATACAACAGAAAGGTTATAAAAAAAAAACACATTTAAAATAAACAGTACCTGAAACTGGCACATACTTTCTCACAAACATATTTAAATTATTAAACAGATTCACAGTGACTTCATTTTTGTAGGAGGGGTAGGAGGGGTAGGAGAGGTGATTTTAAACTAGGAGATTAACTAATAAATATTATTATTATTAGCTAGAGATAAAAACTATTCGATCGATTTCGAATAAATTTGCACCAAACATGTCAATTAGGCCTGTATAGATGCACGAAAAAAGGTTTTGTAAAACAACCCACTTTTTGGCCAAAAACCCTTAAAAATCAGTTAGGCCTATTATTATTATTATTAGCTAAACAAGAATTTTTAGAAAGATACGGTTTTCTGCATGTGGTAGGGTACATTAAGAGCTGCAAATAAGCCAAATTTTATCAAAATTGTTTGAACCGTTTTTTATATAAAAAAATAGTACCCTACCTGATTTTTGGGGGTTTTTCGGTCAAAAAGGGGGTTGTTTTTCAAAATTGTTCAAACTCGTTTTTCGTGCATCTACACAGGTCTGGTGCAAATTTGTTTGAAATCGATCGAATAGTTTTCGCTCTAGCTGTATATACATACAGACAGACATTTTGTAAAAAACACTTTTTTGGAATCAAGGGTCAAAAAATGAATATAAGACCAACAATGTTCAAAACAATGTAGGACAAAACTTTACAATATGTAAAATAAATAAATAATAAAGAAAGTGATTTCCATCCAAAAGAAAACAAGCAATACATAAGTCAATAAAACTGTTTTGTATTAAAAATTAGTTTAAAAAAAGTGAATAGTAATACTACTTTCAATGGATTTTTTTTATGATTTGAACAGAAGCTTTTTTCTTTGATTAGACGACAAGACAAACTTGTTCACTCACTTCCGCTCATTTAAAAATTATGAATTTGTTATCGTTTTAAAGCTAACTAAACGTAGTTTATAACGATGTAAATTTGATATTGAAGTTAGAAAATAGTCAACCTTTAACCCTGTTTGAATTTAGACGAATATTTCTAATAATATGGAAATTATTTTAATAATAACTTTTTCTTCACTATATTTATGTGTAGTGGGAAAGTTTTTTTACTATTTATTTTACTTCATTTTCGAAATCACCAATCTAAAGAGCATAAAATGAAGGTAATTCGGTATGGTAAATTTCATATTTGTATGGTTAAACTCATACTGTTGGGAAGCACGTTTCATACAGAAACCAAAAATATACACTTTGTAAGACGTTTGTTGATGATTTATGCGCAAACGCAGTTTGGACGAAAGGCTGCATTTTTAATTCGAGCCGTGACGTCATCTGATGAAATGCGCTGAACCCATCCAAAACTCGTCTTTCTAAGTAGCACCCCTTATCTACTTACACCATTTTACACCATGGTTTTGGGACTGTTGTGAGGGGGAGGGCAGTTGTTTGCAGAATGACCTTGGCAGGCTCTCAATGTTGTAAATGTCTATAATATGTTTATACTTTGTTTACACCACACGCGGCACCCTCTATCGGCTCGTCTCTACACTGCACTACAAGCAGTATAGTCGAATTGCCTGGCTGTCAATAATACGGCACTTTTACACGATTAATTGGAGATTTTTAACACATAGAAACAACAGATTATCTCCTAGTTTCTTGGGGGGAATCGTCAAATATTCATATTTTATATTGATTTTAATCAGGAACATATGAAAATTCCCCCCAAACTGTGAAAATCACCCCAAAAATTGATTCCCCCCCAAAAATTCTGATGGCGCAACTTGCGCCGTCAAACCATGCTGTGGGCACCCCTGCAACTAACAAATTTAAAAAATCAAGAACAGCAAAAGGTTATTTAAAATATTTATATCAAATGATTTTATAACAAAACCAAAATTATTGTATTATATTATAGTTTATGTCTTATTGAAGAATGTCCATAAGAAAGTTGAGCTATTGCAATGACTCTTATGGTGAGACCTAAGTTCGGCAGTGGTCAATGAGCACCGGTCATGGTTCCAAGAACACATTTTGAGGTGTCATTAAAAATTCTGGTTTCAATGGTTTCATTGTAGCATTGGAACTACAATCGTAGTGAAATCTTTCACTTAACTCGCAAACAGTTTCCATATTGTTGTGTGTGAACATATATAACTAAAAAACCCAAGAAACATACTCATGAAATTTGACATTCGGTATTTACCAAAATTGAAGATCTTTATCAACTTTTTAATAAAATCCGTCAACTGGAAATGTGCTTTTGTTCTCACATTGTAAGTAAAAGTAAAATTTTTAAGAGGAAGGATTGGAGAAAGTCGAGGAAAGATCAGTCCAATTTTGTTTTTATAATAACATCTAGACACTTCATGTAACCAATCAAGCTTACTTTTAGAAAAGTTTGAATACATAATGTTTGTATTAAAGTTACTATGTACTTCTGAATCTAATTAAGTTTTCAAGTATATTTATTTTGATACCTAAATGTTCTGAAAACCATGTCTTCATCTCTCTCTCTCTCTCTCTCTCTCTCTCTCATGTTCTCCCTTTTTCTTGATAGTTTTTTTTGCAACACCCTTCCTCTGCTGTTTACTCAATCTCCTTCTCATTGCCACTCTGTCTCTCTGAGGTTTGTTTTTTGTTTAATAATAATGTCATTCATACATATTATTTTAATTTATTTGCTATTTGATTTTGTTTATGTTTGTTCTTTCTTTCTCTTTTCGCGTATATATTTAAATATTTAGAATTAAATATTTAGATATTTAAATATTTTACTATAATGAGTTTGATGGAAGAGAGGACTTGTCAGTCCTAACTCTTGCTAAATACAATTACAAATTATTCATTTTCTCTCTTCTATTTAAATGAATAAATATTTTTTCCAAGCCGCTACAATAATTAATTTGCTTAGGTTCCAACATTATCGCAGTGGTACCACGATATGAGCCCTTTCTATCTGTGTTGTTTGTGGCAAGAAGAACAAGCTGTCGGTTGCGAAACCTTTAGGTTTGAACGTAGACCGTCGCAAGACTGCGTAGCCTATCAGGCTCCGTATGTAGGTAAGTACGATGCTAAACTCTACAGAACCAAGCTACCTACATATTGGTACATTTTAAGATTATTCAAACAAGTTCAACAAAAATTAGAAACATTATGAAAAATATAATTTATATAAAAAAGTATGAAATACTCACAAATATTACATATTGAATTGAAAAAACTAAACCTTATCTAAGCACCAGAAAATAAATAAATGCAGTTGAACACAAATTTTAAAACGTATTTATTTACCCAAAACGATGACAATATGGTCAACATGATGAAGATGATTTAAGAAGAAGCTAGGAATATTAATTAAGGATTGGTTGTAAATTATAATAAATATTAAGAAAATCTTCAAAAAACGAATGTCCAAAAATATTTAATTCAACAATGTTTAATGTTTTTTTTATAACAAAATATAGGCCTAACTCCATAAGGATAAAGATATCACTTTTAAAATGCATGGAGCAAATTATAATATTATTAGTTCTATTTATTTCTTAATCATATAAATTTCATTTGATGTTCTTAAATAGTGGTAATTGAACATTTATTATGTAAAAATATAAACAAATATAAACTATTCGTTTTGCACCAAGAGGGAACATTTTGTTCACACGAATAATCACAGATTTCTTTTACTCATGCTGCAATGATGGCCATTTAGATTCTTTCAACTAAAATAACTTGAAAACTATTCATGTCAGAACTGAAACACTGTCAAGAAAAAATTAATATTTCCGTTTCAACAATTTTTCAACAACACAAAGTACCACGCACAATTTCTACTCTACTATTTACCATTCAAAATATATAATTTTCTTCATCAAATCAAAAAAATTACTGCAAGGTTAAAACTAACCACGTTAATATGCACATTTATTTTTTGTTTTGTGTGGGTGCGTTCCTGGAGTTTTCGACCTTTTTCTTAATACATCCTGTATATTAAAAAAGACGCACACGAACTATGTTTCAACGGATATATAAGTTAGTAACTACTGCTTTATGTTTCAGCCACTGTATTTGGAGATCCACATATTATAACCTTTGACGGTTTGGAGTACACATTCAACGGTAAGGGAGAGTTTGTTCTCGTCCATACAGACTCGCCGAAGTTCAAACTGGATGTCCAGGCTCGTTTTGAACAACTACCGAAGAACTTTTACGGCGAGGTTAGAGCGACACAGATGACATCTGTCGCAGGTAAGATGAAACTGTTCTGTCGATAATTTATTGACCTGCTTCTAGTTAGTTTTAGGTGTATTACTTGTTCTCTTAGCCAGATCATTTATTTTGTTACCTAGATTTTGCATCTCAAGATAGAGCAGAGGTAATGCTTCTTTTTTTATTTAACTCAAAAAACACAGTTTCAGTAGCTTTGGATAGATGGAACATCGAGAGAAATGTGTTTGCCATCGAGTAGTTTTTTACAATAATTTACAGTAATTCAGTATTTATTACTTATTTGTTGAGGAAAGGCCACTGCTTTATACTTCTGCAACCCGGTGGATCTTTTACAGAATATGATTCTGCTCAGGCTGCAAACCTAACTCAGATTTATCTTCCGACCTCTCTGTAAAACTCTGCATGTCCCACAAAGGCACTTTCCAAGGATTCCTCTGTAGTGTACCATTTTTTTTTTTTTTAGTTTGTATCTAGCTAGACAATGACCAGTTAGCCGACTTACAGTCTTTCTTATGTAGATTTCGTCTGCCATTAACAGTCATTTATAAGTTTTGAACTTTGAGTGTATCCATAATTGTTCTCCAACGTCTTTTCTGTCAACATTTCATTACAAGTGTCGAGATACAAACCAAAATTTATCACAGAATACTACTTCTAAATTAATTAGCGCAAAACCGAGGATTTTATAAGAACTTACTTCTATTAGTGAACATGTTGACACTGTGGTAATGATGAGTGATCACATTTCTTTCCGAATTTATCTTGATTGAAACAGAACTGCCACTTCTGGACGTCGAAGAACTCACTGAGAACTTCACTTCCTTAATTTAAGAGCAGAAAACAGTTCCAGTATTCAATGCACTACTTCAATATGACATTTTTGAACCACTCCTTGCATATAGACCTCCGAAGGTGTCAAGAAACATGTGACACCAACAGGATTGTGCCGTAATTCGAATAAAGAGAGCATCGATGAAAGTTGTTCATAGATTGATTCCAGAACATATAATGCCACACTCCACTGATTTATCGATTTATGACTTTTTTGGGCATATACACAAACAAATCTGACTTGATCAAGAGGTGAGGTTTCCATTCAACAATAAATGACAGCTGTGTTGAAAGAAATGTTCGAGATCGCCTTGCAGAACTTTAAAAAGGTGCTTCAAATTTAATGTATGTCATATAAGAAGGACATCTTACTGAAAGTATTATAATAAAGATGAGTCATTTTTTTAAAATACATTTATTATTAAAGTATTTTGTGTGCAATTAAAATTTGTTTATCTTTCAATACACAAAGTTATTCATTTGTGACGAACATGAGTTAGACTTAGGTTTAAATTTTCAGCCATGTTGAAAATTGCACAGATCGAGTTACTATTTTTAGTAAAATTTAAGTTAGTGTAATTTTTTAAATATGTTTTACAACAGATCGTCAGATTATTTTTGTAAGTGTTTTATTAAATGTAAATGATACTCATATCTAAAAATTGCATTTTTGGAATAAGTAATGACAGTAGGCCTAAAATATTATGAGTGACTAAATTTGCAATTCATGTTATAAATTGTATGGTTTATCTCGGCAATTCTTATGATGTGTTTATTGTTGATTCTTATATAATATATTACCTAAGATTAAAATAACATGACTGTAAAAAAACTCCAAAGAAAAGACGTGAAATGAAAATTATTGATAGATTTAACATGATAGTTTAAATTTGTAAACATAACCAAAAGCCTTTACTTTGCAGAAATTACGACTCACAATATATCTGCAAATACTTTTAATGTGATTAGAAATGCTCAAAGAGTACTTATGATTGCTTTTCATTTTTATTTCAGCTCGAGACAATACTTCTGCTACCATAGAGGTTAGGATGAGGCCCAAAATAGCTCAGTGGCGCTACCGTATGGACGTGTTTGCCGATGGTAAACGTGTTTACTTCGATCGTCCTGCTTTGCGGGTTCAACATTTTCCTGGTAATTTCTTCGCATGTTAATTTTAGGCCTATGTGCTATGGACGCGTCCGCTTTAAAACATTAGTAATTATTACGTAGAAAGGTCAAAATAAAGTAATTTCTACTCATTTAGACTATGAATATAAAAAATTAAAGGTCAGCTCCTACACTGGATTCCACGTTCACCGTGCAGTACAGAGCGCCCATAAGCTGTGTTATCTATACGACAGTCTCAGCTGTACTAGCCAACTAAAAAACATCAACTCCCATGCAATGCACGTACAGTTGACGCAACCCGCATGATGTTCCCTGTAAACGTGATGTTCCCTGTAATGGTAGTAGCTTGTTTATTCTCCCGTAAGATCTGTACTGCACGGTGAACGTGAAATGGAGTGTAGCATAGGAAATATGAAATTTGTGTAGCAGTGAACGGGTTAAAAGAAGATTATGTCAACTTTTCCAATTCTGTGGATTTGTCGTTGTTAAATTTATAAGGCTAATTTTTACATCAACCAGCACAACTAGTGCTTGGATTAGCAAATGTGTTAATACTTTTTTAAACGTTATAGTTTCACGTTATGCAAGATGTAAGAGCTGCTATTCCAGTACATCACAAATATAATACCAAATATATCACAAATAAACTAAAAATAACGAAATCAAATATTTTTGTAAAATTAATTTTGTTTCAATTAGTATGATAAAACTTTGAACCAAACTTTCACCTCTAACAGTTTGTTGACAATTACTGTGATTTGAAACATTTTGTATATTTATATGATAATCCTTTTCAGTAAGGTATGCATTATATAATGCGTAGACTCAGTGGCGGCTCGTGCTTAGGTTCACTGGTTCAGTGAACCCCCAAGCAAATTGCGTTAATAAAATAATATTTTAACAACTATAAATATTTAGTTCTTGGTTTCATAAATCTAACAATATAGTGTGAAAAGTTGTTAAAATACGACAGAGAGTTACAACGCGCAGCTCTACTACATCGTTTTCAGCCGCCTGGTTCAATCGAAAGAATGAACCTCCTGGCCTAGGCGAGGGGGTACAGGGGAACAGCGGGGGAATAGCGTTTCTAGCATTGCTTTTCGCTGCACGCTAAGTGCAGCGACTCCCGACTCCTTCCGAAGATAGCCGAAGCTGCAGTTCACAACTAACTTTGTTATGGTGTGTGTAGTTGGTTTGTTTACTTCTTTGATTTATAGGTTATGTCAGTTATGCATTCTATGAAGTTCATGGATTAAGTTTGTGTTAGTGTGGGCATATTTTTATTATTGATAAATAATATTATTGCAGTTCAGTGTTGTTATTAGCGTTGTGTTAAGGAAAATGAACATCTTTACATCTTTGCTAAGGGTAACTTTTCTTCTTTACCTCTTGGGAAAAGTGTGCTATTAAAGTGTGCAGGTCATTTCATTATTATTATTAAAGTGTTACTTCATTATTTAATTTATGAGTCACTTTATGAACTAAAAACTTAATTAAACTAATGAATAAAGTAAAGGCTACTATGTAAGACAACATTGTTCTCAATTTTCCATTTATAATAATTAATATGTATATGGTATTCAAATCTATCATGAAAAGTGTAACCCGATTTATCTCATTGCATGTTCAGAAATTTGCAGGAACCCCCCCCCCCCCCTACGGGGAATCAATGGGGAATAGATTTGAACCCCCAAGGTAATAATTCACCAGCCGCCACTGCGTAGACTATAAGGTTTCTGATAATAGGAAGTAATTAAAAGGTTTAATTAATAACAACAAGTAACAAGTTTAATCTCATAAGTTTAGTAAGCAAATTCAATTTTAGAATAGTTTGAATTCTGCTTTCCAAGTCGGGAAACCCTTCATTTTTAAAGTACAAACGTTTGAGTAAGCCGGTTAGTTTTTTTGTACTTTTATATTTTTTCAATAATGTAAAAATAGTTTTTAACATGGAATACTTAGGCTATATGATTTTAAGTTTATTTTATTACGTTTTACAGTCATTTGTAGCATTACAGCAGTTCAAAATATTTAAGGTTTAAAGAATTAAAAATCACCAACTTTACAAAATATTTACAATATACAAAAACAAAATATAATTCAGTGTCAACTCTCCTAAAATAATTTGTTAAATATTTACAATGAATCATTTCTAAATAACTTTAGACATAGATTGAAACTTAAGTTGGGGTTGGAATTATGTAGAAACTCCTAAGTTCAGCTGGTTGTATGATCTGTCGAAAGAAATATAAGCAACCCATTAAGTGAAGATAATATTTTTTTTAAATCTATTTTCAGGTGTGACGGTCTACCAACCCATGTTCATTTTAAACCAATCGCAGATCATTATAATGTTCCAATCTGGGGCTGGTGTTGAGGTGATTGAAAACAGAGGTTACATGACTGCAAGAGTGTACTTACCATGGAAGTTCATTGTAAGTTCATTTGCAGTAGTATTAGTAAGTAGGCCTATATGTAAGTAGGCATACCATGAATATTGTACAACGTGCACAAGTGATGTAAAATTTGAGTATTGTGGCGAAGGAGACTTGCTTTTTAAAGTACTTGTAATGGTTAATAAATAACCACACTCTTAGGTAGAAGATACAACACTCATAAGACAAGTACGAATTGCTACCTTTTTACAAAAGTTCTGTCTAATTGTAAGACTTTACTTGAAGTTCTGTAAAAATCTGCTAGATGCCAGGTAAAGTCATAGGTGTAATAGTAGGTACACTTAACAAAGCAAGTTTTAAAGTTACACTTATTTTTTTTGGTAGTTTTATAACTTTGAAAAACTTTTTTTTGAAAAATGGTTAACAGAAATTATGTAAATCGCTGATTTTACAGGCCTAGATAAAATTGTTTGAAAATTATTTAGGCATAGATTTAACTAAAACTAATTCAGGTGTTACAATTTTGTTGTACATTATACTTCCTTTCTCAATATTAACATAAAACACATTTATCGCTATCAATGTTAGCCTCAACACATTACAGCTCATTTTTTAGGTAGGGTAGCGTAAGAATTATTAGACGAATTATCATAGTTTTTCTGAACTTTCTGATAAAAATTGTTAGCATTGTCCTAGTGGAACCTTTACAAAATCCTTACTAGGACTAACAGCGTTTCCTTTTCATACATTAATGTGGATATACCTTATTGAATTTTCTCGCTCACATCCTGTTTCAGAACCAAACTCGAGGCTTGATGGGTAATTGGAGTTTTGATATGACTGATGATTTCACAAAACCCGACGGAAACCTAGCGGCTGTCGGCAACCTGAACAACTTCGAGAGATTACACAAAGAGTTTGCTATTTATTGTAAGTTGAATTGTGAATTGTTTTAATATTAACAATAACATAAATATTGATATTATATGGAATTTACTAATTATGATAGCCATCAAAATTACAAGCCATTTGATAACCTCCAATGGGTAAAATTACAAGGCAGCAACAACAACAAACAAACTGACCAAACTGAGGAAAGTTTATGAACTAGTTTTATTTTTTACAGTGCACCTACGTACATTTTGGTTACAGATTCATCTTCAGAGTGTTGTTACACAGCTAAATATTAAATTCAGTAACATTTTAACTAGCATCGCCACCCACTTTTATCGTTCATGCTTAATCACATAAAACTGAACTAATAAAATAAATATAATTATTTATTAACCTCAAATACAATCAAAATAATTATTATGTACTAAAATAATATCTGAAATATATTACTGACCATTTTTCAGTAGTGTGATCAGTA
>JAGFPH010003582.1:16518-26573 GCA_018207615.1 Philaenus spumarius | reverse complement strand
ATAAGTCTTGAAAGCAACTGATAAGTCTTGAAAGCAACTGATAAGTCATGAAAGCAACTGATAAATCACTTACTCAGTTGCTTCATTAGTCAACAACAAATATTAATGTTAATATTGATAGGCTGGTTACTGAAGACCAACATCCCCAAACATCCCATAATTTTTTTTGTACATTGGTTATTTTTTTATAAATAAAAATAATTAAACAAACAGGTTTTTTGTACCTATTATAAATCACTGATAAAGTTGCATACAAAGTATTTTATGATCACAAATGCAATTGTATTTGTAGCGCCCCTTAGGCCACTCAAAATTGAAAAGCCCAGTTATAGACAACTGTCCAACTTTCTCTTCTAATGATAAAAGTAAAGAAAAAAGTTCATATAAATAATAGGTCAGAAACTATTAGTTTCCCGTCCATCCGTCATTCTGTTTTATTGCAAAAAAGATAAATTAAAAGCAGAAAGATATTATGTTCAGATTTGGTAGGCCTACACAATCTTTTATGTTTCGTTTTACAAGTTGGAAAAAAAGTGGTTTAATTTATTTATTTTCAAAATGGTTGCTGTTTAAAATATTTTACATTGAATACATGTAAAACTATTAACTATTCACAAAATTTACTTAAGACAAAATATTTTCCTTCTTTAATAAAAAATACAAATTTTGTTGTTTGACAACTGAGCTGTCAATGAAAGTTATTGGCAGTTGGTTACCATAGTTGTGATGTGGCACTCACTGAGTTATAGTCCTGTATGAGTTTGCAAGATTTCCCTCTCCTGAGTGATTTTCGTATGCTTTTGATTCGTTAGCTTTCTAACATGTTGAAATGTGCAAAACAGATTCCCGTTTAGGTTATTAAAGTTGTAAAATCATGTAGGCGCTACTTTAGATTTAAATATTTATTAAACCCAATGTACAATCATTTTTCAATGGAAAGACCTTACTTTCAAATTACTGATTGGTGGTGAAGGCAAAAAATCTTCTGAAAGATACGCCTCCAGACCAAGGTGATAACAAACTAACTCTTTCTACAATTTAAACCAACTGCCCTCCTTTTATTTTTAAACCATTATTATTGCAAATTCTGTGTCTATAGGCAATGGTTGTACGACAGTGTAAATGAATAGATTAATATTGTTTATTATTAATGCAAATGCAGGGTACTTGATACATTGCCTCTCCATTCCCAAAGTCGGCCCCTTAAACTGAGCTCATTCAAGGTGTGCATTGTTTTGCACCTTGACCTTTTGACCTCGGATCAGAAGATATCCCCCTAGGTAAAATCCCCCACATGATCGATATACGGGAAACCAGACGAGCTATAAGGTCGTGTAAAAAATGAAATGTGCAGAATAATCTAATATCTTTATTTGTTTAGATTATAGCACAAAATGTTTCATTCTAGGATGAAAATCTTAAAATTATTACTTCCGGCCATAAAAAGGTTCTTCGGGTTGTTAAATTTTTTTGGCTAACAAACTTGCCCTAGCTACTTAGAAAACCATTGTGTGTACCAAATTTGGACCAAATCGTATCTAAAACGCGGCTGTTAGAGCGCGAACACATATATAATATTTTTAATGACATCTCAAAATGAGTTCTGGGGCCATGATCGGTGCTCTCTGACCACTCCCGACCTTGTGTCTCACCACAAGAGGCACTGGAACAGCTCACCTAATGGCTGATTTCACACTTGCCGACACGACACCGACTCGACACCGACACGATATCGACCCGATACAGCAATAATACCGATATCGTCACGATATCGGCAGACGTCTTTCACATTCACCGACTCGACGCCGATACCGACACGACCAATTGTACAAGCTATCGTGTAGATTGACCCAAAAAATACATAGAACCAACAAGGATGTTCAAAAAAAAGTTTAAGGAACATAATCCGTCTGCCAACAATTTACATAGCTAATAAAAAAAGTAAATGTGTGCTGTCGTGGAACCCCCTTCAGGAACGAAGTTCACTCCTTTTCTTCAATTCTTTTACCAGCCTTAAAGGCAACATACACACATAATTTTAATCTTTAAATTGCCGTTTATTATTATATTGTTTTTTATACAAATATTTTCTGTTTCCAGACGTTTAATTATTATAATAAAGGTGTAGAATTCATTATAACATCAAAGCTAAGATGGTAAACACAGTTAAATAAATGTTCATTAATTGTAAATACATACATTCAATAAACATAAAATGTTGGTTCACTGTCTAGGCCTAACCTAAAATTATTGTGTGTTTGTTTAATTTATTTTACCTAACTTAACGGCAAAATACATACAATGATTTTAGGTTAGGCCTAGACTTAAAATATAAAATATAAAACTTTCTAGGCCTAACCTTGCATAAATACTGATAAAATTTATGGGCTATAAACATTATTTTCCGATATCTTTATTCGGTGAAAAATTGTTTGTTCATGTCTTCAGTAAAAAAACAAACATGGCTTACTTTCCACAAGTTCAATTAATGTCACAACTTCATAATATTTAAAATGAGACATATTTATCTAACAGAAAAACATATTTAACGAGGCCAAATTATTATTGATTGATTACCATAGCAACCAGTAAACAAACTGAGACGATATCGTTCCGATAAAGAAGGGAGATCTGCAGCTGCAGAAGGGAGTGAAAGCTACTCTTAAGTTTAAATTAGTTTCATGACCGACAACATCGTTCCGATATCGTGTCGGTGTCGAGTCGGTAAGTGTGAAATCAGCCATTGAAATAAAAATAAATTTCCTAGTGAAAGCTTTTTTTTAAAGAGATATTAACTTTTGATTAATGTAAAGTTAATGGTATTAGAGTCATTCAAATCAAATATTTTTAAATGGCATTTTGAAAGTATGCAAATTAAAATCTTAGTTTTTGTTACACGTGAAACAAATTACATACAATATATATATAATCTGAACTTAATATCAGATCTACTTTCACAGTTATAACATTTTTAAATAAAAACCAAAATTAAGGATGGATGAAATCTGTTTGATGTTTATATGCAAATTTCCCCATTAGAATAGATCTTCACCAAAGTATACTGATTTCTTTTTAAATAAACATGTCATTTTGGTAGATTCAAAATTGCATAATTTTAACAGTTTATTTGAATGCATCCGCTACATACAGGATATTAAGATTCGCAAAAATATTTAAATTCAGATTTGTGTCCCTATTTTGAAACGATCTTGTATTTTGCCAAAGTTTGGATGCAAAAAAGGCCAACTTTTTAAATTAGTATATCACTCTGTCTGGATTGCAATTTGCAAATTTATATTTCAGGTCTTTTTAACTCCCCTTTTTCATATTTAAACTTTTAAAAAGGTTGCATATTGTTAGAAATAGTGGCACATAACACAAGCAATGTTTGGAGAAATTTTTATTTCAGCCAATAAATTATTTCAGTGGTTGATAAGTGGTCAATACTTAAATTGAACTTGTTTAGTGCAAATATCATGAAACCGAAACAGTCCAAACTATTTCAAAATATTTATTTTTAATAGAGCTTTAAATTAATAAAGTTTTTCACAACCAATCTCATCTTGGAAATTTTGTGGAAGTGGGTTTTGAAAAGTTTTAGATTTTTTTTAATTGAAACAGTAGAGTTCCAGTTGAAATCACGTGTATAATCAAAAACCACCGAACGGATTGGAATGAAATTTGGTATGTAGTTTCCACTAGGGCCCTAGGTGCTAGCTAGGAAACCTTTTCAAAAAATTCTAAATTTTTGTAGGGTTTGGTGGGGTTAAAGTTACTAAAAAAAACACCGAATGGATTGGAATGAAATTTGGTAGGTAGCTTCCTCTATGGCCCTAGGTGCTCGCTAAGAAAGGTTTTAAAAAAATTTTAGGAGGGGTTCGAGGGGTTAAAGTTACTAAAAATCCCCATAAGAAATATTTTTGTTGTTGTTAATATACATTTAACTTTGATTTGTCTATCCGTGCAAAGCCGGATCGGGTAGCTAGTAAAGTATAAATCTGGAAAATTAAATTGGTGTATGGTAAAGTATTGCACAAGTCTGGATTACATGATGAATGCTTTGTAGTTTATTTGGAATATAAGGTAAGATTTTAAATTATATCTTATGATATTTTCACTTAAATTAGTTATGTTAAATATTTTTAAAGTTTCAATATTTTTTAAATGTAAAAAGAAAAAAACAGGGTATTTCACAAAGTTTTACCGACACTGTGATAATAAAGTTAATTTCATATATATGTCCTGACACTCTGTGTTTTCAATCAGTCCACCATTTTGTATTTTTGCAATAAACCATTAAAACTTCAGAAGAAAATAAGTTTTACCATTTTGTATGAAAGTTTTACAAAACTGTACCGGAATCGAAGGTTTCGTTACTTACACTTTCAAAATGGAGAACGTCAAACATCTCGAAAGGGACAACATATTTTCGTTTACTAATGATAAACACAAGACAACTTAATTACCGACAAAAAAACTGGAAACATAAGTGGCAGTTTTGAAATGGTTTGCGCTTTTGAAATCTAGGAAATTGGTTTTTTTAACTATCAGAATTCTAAATAAATGTTGGTTCTGAACTAAAATTTGTTGTATACAACCACAAAGAAACCTGTTTTTTTCTTTCAAGAATGTTTGCAGCCAATAGTTCCAGACCTATAAACGATGTAACCAAACCCTTGAAAAATATTAACTCTAATTTCCATTACTAATCAGAAGTTCCCTAAAACTATTAATTTTATAATGTCGGTGTAGGTATGCATTTTGCACTTTTGAATATGGTTTTCCATCATAATATGTGATGCAATGTGCAGTGAAAGAACTAAGAACATAGTAAAAATTTAGTGCCTGCTAGTATTTAAAGAACACTTAAAACGTAAAAGATAGTCCTTTACAAAGCTTTCTCCTTGCTAATTTATACTTTAACAAGAGGTTGAGATTACTTTTCCATCCTGTTAATAAATAGTTAATGGATGTAGCCTAAAAACATTCGAATTTTTATTAGAATGACAAAAACTTTGAAGATCAGCTTTTAAGTTATCGGGAGAACTTTGTGAACACCCTGTCAAATTTAAAAACTATTTATACATACAAATACATAGCCTTAAATTAAATCTTACACTAGTTCAAAACTTTATGCATAATTCTTCCATTAATTACTATCTACTTTTCTGATCCTTTTTCAAAATAGATTTTTATTTAATTGTATTCACTAAGCCATTAATTAAGTAATCGTATTAACAATTCGTTGTATTATTTATCTTCCAGGAAGTGAGGAATTTTCCATCCGTTCTATTGGTCTGACAGTCCTTCTTATAGGACTGGTCATTATCCCACTGTTCGTGTTCCTCGTCTGTTGTTCTTACAGATTAGTCAAACGCAGGATGAAAAATAACGCTACTATATTGACAAACAGGTGAGTGTCAAGAATTCATTCTTCCTAACTGAGGGCTTAGAAGCAACAAATAGTTTAACACTTTTTTGTTCGTTTTTAATTTTATTCTACTGTGCATAGTATAGAGAAAGTTATTAAAATATTCGGTAAATTTAAACTTATTTTACTGATACATCTGTTTTTAAGTTCTTTGATCATCTGCGTTTGTGTTGACACTATGTCGCAGTTCAATACGATGTCTTCAAGGACAGTCACAAAGATACTAGAAGGGTTAAAATATACATTCTGTAATGTTTTTTTTTTTTTAAATACACATTTAATATCATTAAGAAAATAGGTTTAGAGTGTTGATAATGTCAAAAATATGGTATATGTTATGTCGTAATTACTCAAACAGAAAGTACAAATTTTTATCCACGTTTTCATACTTTTCGGTGTTTTGAATTTAAGTCAATAGTATTATTACCAAGTCAGTAATAGATCGCATATAGTTTTGTCAATGGTTTGAGCACAGATTTTCACAATGCCCGAGATTAAATCCTCATTTGAGATTATTTCTGCTGAACAGAAGATTATTCAAATTAAAACAGAAAAAATTTCTTTCTCCAAAAATTTTCTTTCGGAAAGATCTTGAAATTTATGTAAAGCACATTTGTTTGCATTTGACATTTTTAAGAATGTATATCGCTATAAGTTCATATCTATTTTGTTATATTAAATCTGTACTTTTTCACAGAACAAGGCCGGTGGAGCTCACACGATCGCGGAATTTGATGACCAGTGACGATATTGATGAAATAAAAGAGTTGAACCCTCAACGAGAAACCGAGGTTCACTGAACCGACCCGACACTCAACGATAGTTGTCTTCAATAGTTTACAGTTCAAATTAGTATTAATTATCTTATTTTATACTTAAAGTGTTTTGTCTTTAGGATGTTGTGCCGTCAATATTAAAGTTTAAGTGGTTTCCAATAATAAACAAATTCTTTAAAATGTTTAATCTTGAACGTTTTTCTTTAATTTTTATAATTTTACTTTCTGGTAACCTGTACCACATGTTTTAATTTTAACTTTCCAAAACTTCCAAGATGAACAAGACTCAAGAATTACCCATAAGAGTAACGCTAAACAAAATAATATTTTACGCCATAAGTTTTCATCTTGAAATAATCGCTCCTGTTTACATTTTTTTGGAAAATGAGATAATTTCTTTCAATTTTCTAGAACTAAACACTTAAATTTTACATAATACTAGGCAACTATTTGAACTACAATGGACAAACATTCAATTGTATAAAAAACACATAGTTAATTTAAAGAGAAGTGTGAATGATGGGAGTTAAAAACGATTTAGTAAAGGTTTTAACAACTAATTGTGTTCGTTTGTGGGACAGAGAAATTTTGGTAAAGAAACATCATTGTTTCATCTTTAGCAGACAATTTTAAATTACTACTTAAATGATAGTCCAAAAACCCTGTGTTACTGTTTGTCAGCCATATTGAGTTTTTCTGAAATCATTATACCTTTTATCATAAAACCAAAGCTTTATTTACACTCTTTTTTTTTAATTTCGGTCATTTAAGATTTGTAATATAATTATCTCGAGAACTTTAACACGTTCACTGCTAAGGACACACATGTGAGCTTGACACTGAACACTACGAGAAGCGGCCGACACACAGTGCATTGCACACCAACCCTGTGTTGGGAGTATTTTCAATACACAATAATGCATTGTGTGCTTCGCACGCTAACCTCCGTATTGGAAAAATTTGCAATACACAGAGCATTTTTAAGCCTATGTGCTTTAAAATATTAGTGATTATTACGTAGAAAGGTTTAAAAATTAAAAATAGTCATTTCTACTCAGCTCCTAACATAGGAAATACAAAATTTACGTAACAGTGAACGTGCTAAACAATTTTGTAAGGATACAAGATTTTCCTCTTTTGAAGAGAAACAAAATACTACCGGGGGTATGAAAGGACAACGTAGGCTATCAACTTCTTGTCTGCTCAAATTTAAGCTCAACCAAAATATTATTATTCACTGCCATAATCTTGAGTGTTGTAGACAATTACCAATACATCATGCTTTTTGTTTATGTTGGTAACTTAGAAAAAATATATAAATAGTTTTGCTTTTCGTTAAATAAGAAACCCTCACAACTTTCGCAAATATTTTGCGATGTAATTGGTTTTTTAGTCAAACATTTTAAAAGTCTGTCTTTTTGAAAATTTGAAAAATGTGCTTTTACTATGTTCAAGATCTATGGAACTTAATCATTATTAAGTAACTGTTGTGTTTAGTATTAATAAGAGAAATGGGTTAGTTAATTATTGTCATGTTGTAAAAATGGTCTCTTGTAAAGTTTTTGTTATCATGTTTGTTTCCTTGTAACTTTGAAGGGCCGCTATTTTAAAACTGACAAATGAAAAGTACTATATATTTTTTCTTAATTAAAAATCCAAAAAAAATTGGTACTGATAGTTCTATTCGTTTTAGAGTTCAATCTTAATATTGCAAAAACAGAATGGCGGATGAAAAAGGAGTCGTTTTAGAATTTATGTTTGTATAAACTTTTTTTTCACTCATCTCGAGATTGGGCAAAACTCAAAAAATTTTATGAACAATTTGTAAATGTTAGTTAATCACATTCCATTGACACTATTAAGAAAGTCACCATGTTCTTCATTCAGAAATTCATCATTCATCAGAAGCGACCCAAATACGTAGGTAGACTAGAATATGTTTATAATTTTGTTTATTTATTAATTATATTTTGTTTGTATATACTTTTAAATTGTTATTCCAAACATGAAATGTAAAATTGTAGAATGTAGAGTCAATGTAGTAATAAAAAGTGTTTCTAGTTTTTGTCATTAAATTTCTTTACCTTCTACGAAAAACCAAAAGTAAAGATACACATTGATATATTTTCCATTCGTGACTATGTGTCTTTTTAGTAGCTAAACCAATGGAGCTGTTTTTTTTTTACTTTCGTCTCAGTAATATATGTGTATATATAAACACAGAAACTATTTTAAACCGTATTTTCAAATTTTAAAACAACTCTAATCTAAAACTAATTTTCACATTAATTTGAAAAAAGTGTTTTGTATAACGCCTACATAATATTCAATATTAAGATGTTTTGGATTTTAAGATGTTTAAATTTATTTACTCTGATATTCACAGCAATGTATATTTATTTTTATACTTTTTATTAAAAACATTCATTTTTATTTAAACCATAATTATTTATCGTATATTTTTTCGTTTATAAATTGATTTACTCTTCAATTTTTGCATCTTATCCTTTTGATTTACAGGCAATGATGACAACGTAGGTTTTTTTGCATTTAACCTCAAAAAAAATATTTTGTTATACGCCCTAAACCAAAACCTAACAGGATAATTCAGGAATACTTTATAATCCTGCAATAATTAACAATAAAAAGAATTATTCCCTATGATGGAAAACAATATTCAGGTATAAATAAAAAACATAAAAAAAATAAAAAATAAATAAAAAAAACATAAAAATAAAATAATATAAATAAAAATTCCTGCAAAATTTAACATTTAAAAGAAAGATGTTATGCATGGTATTTCTAAAACTATAATAAAACATATTTCAGACAAATCAAATGGACAAGAAGCACTGTACTGGTAACGAGGAAGGAGAGTGTTGCATAGTATTTTTATTTTATTCAATAAAATATTTATGAATTTCAATGCTACAATGTCTCTACGAAATAGGAATTTTAAATAAAAACAATCAGAAATGTAGAGATATTAAATAAATAAATTATGACTATGATTATTAGTTGATTGTGAATTAATTAAACTGAATAATTCTAAAGAAGTGTTACATGTGGCATCATTCACCACTACGCATCCACTTCTCCTTTGTCGGTTGGATGGCGCCTGGCAAAATTACTTTCTTGAAAAAGTTCAGCTTAACAGTATGCGTGTCTTGTGGATAGGTTCTTGAACAATTTAAGGTGGTTAAACTCTCCTGTACCTCCCACGATAAAAAACAAACTTTATTTTTTTACTACAACAAAACTAAAATAAAATAATTCTGTTTAAAACCCTAAAACAAATCTCTTGTAACAATTTTGAAGTTCTGCCTAGTACGGTTCCTGAAAAAAAATGTTACTATAGCTATGTGTATTAACTAAAAAAAGAACAAATTTTCTTTGTTTTTAAAATATATATACATATACTAGCTGACCCGTACGGCGTTTCACATGGTAGTTAGTATTTTCAGTATTTTTAACGTAATTGTATTCTTTTTAAGTGTTCAATCAGTGAGTGGTATTTGGCTTTTATATATAGCCTCTATAGGCTATTTTAGGGGTGGTTTGGGGGATCAAAGTTATTAAATCACGATTTCTTCAAAACTACAGAACGGATTGGAATGAAATTTGGTATGTAGCTTACTCTAGGGCCATAAGTGTTCACTAAAAAAGGGTATTAAAAAATTGGAAATTTTAGGGGGATTTGGGGGGTAAAAATTACTAAATCACGATTTATCCAAAATTACTAAACAGATTGGAATGAAATTTGGTATGTAGCTTCCTCTAGGGCCATAGGTGTTCACTAAAAAAGGGTTTTAAAAATTTGAAATTTTAGGGGGGTTTGGGGGGTAAAA
>JAGFPH010003581.1:107010-145907 GCA_018207615.1 Philaenus spumarius | reverse complement strand
CTTTTATTTCACATATAGAGCTAAAATTTATTACACCTATTTATTAAACTGTAGGCTACTAAAAAGACAAACCAAAAGTATTTTTTACCTGTGACTAAGTTACTTGCTGTAAAATTAGGGTTTCTACCCCCATATATAAAACATAATTTCTATTAATACTTATAAAGCTAGATAACTGAAATTTATTACTTATTATTCATAAGTTATATTAAAAATAGAAAACCCATTTGAATTTCGATTACTTGCACCTAAGGGATACAATGGGACAATTATGCCTTTATTTAGCCATTAATTTTGGTAAAATGTAGCAGAAATATAACATTTTTAACTCAGGTGGACGGAAGGGGGACTGGATGCGCTTCGAAACATTAATTTGAATCATTGCGTTCGTTTGAAAATTGATGGAAAACACGAGATTTAGCTCTTATCGTCGTACAGCTGATCATGTACATAAACATAGATTGTTGGGAAAACTCTGATAGATTTGGACAAAACTCACTACGCATCGGATTTTTGGGATGTCAGATTTAAATAAAATTATTGTAAAAAAATATTCATTTAATTTACTTTGTCTTTATTGCTAGCGAAGCCAAGGGTATTTGCTTACAATCAATATATGAAATAAATGTATGGGTGGTTGGTCCATGCGTTCCACTTTAACTCCGCAACCAACCCCAGCAGCCTCATGGGAGTTATATGGTATGGTAGCCTTCAATCATTCATCCATGCAGAAGTTTTAGGTTTGGAACTGGAGGGTTTGAGTTAAGAGCAAAAACGAAGCACCTACTGAGGAACAAGCAAGTATAAAGTACGTGTATTGTTTGTTGTCATGGATACGCCAAGAGTCTCCACATTATAAAAACTTAGAGATACCGTGGTATATGAGAAATACAAATACTAATTGAAAATACATGTAATAGTTATTAATTTTAATGAAATAAAATATGAAAGAAAATGATCGAAACATACTACAATTATGTAATATAGTGAAACAAAAAATTAAAAAATTTAAATTGCGAAGCACGGGTATTTAGTTTGTTGTCGTAAAGTAAAATATGGAAAACTGCTTCCTTAATGAATACTAAAGGTTTTTTTTTAATATACTTAATATACTTAAGTATATTTAATATACTTTAATATACTTATTTTTTAAGAATACTTAATTTTCTTTCTAAAGGTTTTTCTTATATAGGAGACTAGCTGGGCCGATCCGGCTTTGCACGGATAGACTAATCAATGTTAAATGTATATTACAAAAAATATATTATACCAATAAATATATTACACTAAGTATTTCTTATGGGGATATTTAGTAACTTTGACCTCCCAAACCCCCCTAAAATTTCGAATTTTTTGGAAACATTTCTTAACGAGCACCTAGAGGTAGCTACATACGAAATTTCATTCTACTCCGTTCGGTGGTTTTGGAGAAATCGTGATTTAGTAACTTTGACCCCCCCCCCCAAACCCCAGTCAAATTTCCAATTTTTTTAAAGCTTTCTTAGAGAGCACCTATGGC
Source organism: Philaenus spumarius (assembly GCA_018207615.1). NCBI lineage: Eukaryota > Metazoa > Arthropoda > Insecta > Hemiptera > Aphrophoridae > Philaenus > Philaenus spumarius. The sequence goes on along the minus strand of JAGFPH010003581.1, from coordinate 144,388 downwards.
CCCAGAGGAAGCTACATACCAAATTTCATTCCAATCCGTTTGTTATTTTTTTTAGTAACTTTGACCACTCAAACCCCCCCTAAGATTTAAAATTTTTTGAAACCCTCTCTTATCAGCACCTACGGCCCAAGAAGAAGCTACATACCAAATTTCGTTCCAATCCGTTCAGTAGTTTGAGAAATCGTAATAAGTGAGTCAATGAATTTGGCTTTTATATATGTAGATAGAGAAGATATGTTGATTAATTCGAACTCTAAACCTAACACTAAGTTGCAATTAATCACTGACGTTAGCAATAGTGTGGTTTCCTTGATGTGTCTTCTTTGTGGATTTACTGATTTATTATTTCGTCTGAGTTTGTTTCTAAGACTGTTGTTGAAGTATTGTGTTTTATTTTTAGAAACGATTTGTAGACATATCTTCTAAATATTTAGCAGTATGAATTACAATCCCTTCAGAAAATTTATGAAGTTATACTTTTTCGAAATAATTTACTCAAAACACACATCTAACACGCATAGTCATCTATCGAGGAAGCTTTGCATGAACATTTATTGTGCATAACTAGATAGTTAAAACATTTACTCTTCCAAACTGCCCTAGCCTAGAGAAAAGTCATATTGTTTAGTGAAGCTAATTTAAATTAAAGTGAACTATTTTCAAAGTAAATAATTGGGTTAAATTAGTATAATTACCAAAAAACTTCCTGAGAATCGAGATGCTCCCGGAAGACAAAGTTTAAGGCAGTAATGAAAGGTTTGTAACGTTTCAAACTGTTACCCTAAAATCAAAAGTGCATTCATGTCTAAGTCTGAGGTGTACCATTCTCGGTTCTGCCTTTGTTCCTTCTGGAAATTTACATACAAAATTACAATTATAGCAATCACTTACCGGTAAAATAAAATACTTTTATCAGTAAAATTGATTTCAGCAATTGATATAAATTTATATTGCTGTACTTAACAATTAACAAATATTTGCAGTGACAGAGTTTTTCAGAAAAAATATTCGGAAAAATGAATTAAGTAAATACACCTTATCTTTAAACAATTTTCCGAATAACTTTGTATTAATGTAATAAGATTGGCCTGATAATTAATATTGAGATAATCAATTATTTTGAAACTATGTGCGTGTTAAACAAACAACATCGAAATATCTTGTGTGTTTTAAAATTGCAATAATAAGTACTTAAAACTAAATTAACTTATATCCGTTTTCTTTATAACAAATTTAAACAATATTTTTACTTGTTATCTTTGACTAAACTGTTATTTTAAGTTTCACATTTGCTAAATACTGACATATACAAATAAATAAACTGTTTAAAAAATTTCCTCTTTGATTGTCTGTATCAACAAGTTCACTTCAGAACAAAAATATATTAAATGCCATTACTAGGTTTTTTTAGTAACGGTTAAAGGTGATTTTTTTAACTTTATAAATTTATTACTATTGTGCCTACTATTATAACGTCTACTATTTTGTGATTATTGAAATTGAAGGGATATCTTCATTACTATACAAACGTTAAGTTATATCTTGAACATTCAATAGTTGTAAAAAATAAAAGAAGAGTATCCTCTCTTACAGTTTTTACGTGTCCATTATCCATCAATAATCTTGGGTTTTCTCACTACACTGCTAAATAAATTGAATTTCAATGATAAACTAAACATTATTAAATACATAGCTATTACAATTTAAGGGCTATTTAATTCATTAATATCAAAAATTTAAGTTTTATCTTTAACTTGATGTAAGTATTTCATGTATACTTTTGGAAAATAAATACTTTCAGTACATTATAGTGAAACAATATTAAGTAACAAATATTAAAGAGCTTAAATACAAGAATTAGCTATGCAATTTCAAAAAGCGAGTATCACTTAAAAAGCAGGAATGTGTTAAAAATGTTATACCACCTGTAAATATAATAAAACTGAGATAAGCTGGAAGTTTAATAAAATTCCTTTCTGCAGTGAAAACACGTTTTTAATATTAGAGCTGCAAAATGAATAACGGCATAGAGGAATTCACCAAATATTGCGTGGTACACGTTTAGTAGTTAGGTTTTGTCATTGCATGTCGCATGGCAGAAACCAACATTAGTTTTATACCGTTTTATTGGTTTGAATGTTGCACGAGTTTTATATCATTTGTGTAGATAAACTAATTTACAAATAATCAAGACATTAAAATATAAGACAAAAGCAAAGATACAAAAAACAATAAAACATTTATTAATTTATTTTCTTTTTTTCCGAACCTCTGTTAAGTTGTCACATTTTAAGAAATAAATTAATGTACATGATGTTTGTGTAATCTTTTGAATATAAATTTTGTTTTTTAAAATGGTGCACATAATCATATGTATTTTTAACTTGAGACAGCAGCCGACGTCAAACCTCTCATAGAGATGCATTTTTCTCATCTTAATAGTTTTCACAAATATTTAGTCAACAATTAGGTGAGAATTTAATTTAATATTTAAATTTTAGACTCAAATATCATCCTATAGTTAAACATTCAAAATGTTGAGGAAAAAAAAACAAGTCATACGTTAACACAACAAGTTATAAGTTGTAAAAGTCTGCAGATAATACAAGGAATGCAACAAAAATACAGAAATACAACAAAATTATTTATTTTCTATTTTACAGCTTTACAATAAAAACGAAAGGGAACACCAAACATAAAGAGATGAGCAAAAATACTTAATTTTCAAGAAGTTAACGAATATAAAAATATAAGAGTATAAATTAATCTACGTATTGTTGTTAAATGGTAAAGTACCCAACAGAGAATAATGATAATGAAGTTAGAAATGCGGTAGTCACAAATAAATATAGTTGTATTTGTTTATGTTACCAAAGGGTATCTTACCAGATTTCGGTTGGGAACCCTTATTCGGTGAAATATTTAAAATCATATTTTTTGTATAAAGGGGAATACAAGGATTAATAAACGGTTCATTAATCTTCCTTCCAGAAAACGGTCATCTTATTTTGGCTTAAGAAGAAAATTCTATTTAAGGCAGGCGACTAATTAATGTTTCCCTGTCATATTATGTGTTGGGAAGATATCATCTTAAACTTTACCTTAATTTTAAAACTTATATCGTAATAACTTATAATCTACCAAATGTCAACAAAAGTTACATGTTTACCAAATTAAGTTAATTTGCCTTTTTTTAAACAAGTGTAAACATGTCATACAAATTGACTAAATTAAAAATCTGTTCACTAAATATAAATAGAATACATTATTAATTTATTGTAGATGTTTTTAAAAAAAATGTATGTTTTAATATTGCCATTTAAACAAACAAAAGTATTACTAAAAAATAAAATAATTACATCGATCTATATTAATTACTACAACCTTAATACTATACTTTTGTTTAGTGTTTGTAGGTTTCTAAATTACAAACAAAGGTTTTCCAATTACTGCAAGAAGATTAAATAAATATACAATAATAACATGAAATTATGCAATCTCAAAAATTCCTGTTCAGTAATTTAATTTGGTATTTTAGGTTATACTTTAACAAGATTAATGTGAAATACAGTGTTGCATTGAATTTTGTTGTAACACCATTTTGTTTATCATTGACTACGAAAACTATTGTAGAATTACTTCGGTAATAAATGTTAGTTTTTAAAGTAAAAATATCAAATTGATTTTTAAAACATTTATTTTGTATTTCCTGTTGTTTAATGCAAGGCAGGATCCTATAATAAATCCTTTTTATATATTTTTTGGTGGTGTTTACTTTATATCAATATTGCTAATTAATTTAGAGTTGCAGTAATTTATTATATTATTTAGTAGTGCACAAGATTTTGGCATTTTTTATTTCTATTTCTTATAAAACAGTTTTAATGTTTGGTTAAGTGTTATAACACTAATTACAGTTTTGGTTAATTTCGTTTATTATTTTACTATCCTTTTAGTGCTATTAAGGTGAAAAAAAAAAAAAGTTCTTTTTCATCTTAAACAAAAAATTATATGATATAGTATTATAAGATTTCCAATGGTATTGTCAGTAAACAAATTGAATGCCTTTAGTAGTATATAAATAATATTTGTATAATACAATAGTTAAGACAAAACAAAAAACCAACAAAGACAATATATTAGGCAAATCAGTTTTTAACACATAACTGCAGAAACTGAACTTAATGAATTCAACATCTCGTTTTGGGATAACGATGCGTATATATACATATAGTTCTGTATTTTTTGTTTATCATTTTAGATGTATAATATAATTCATTATTAATCAATGTACTTATTTAGGATAATGTTGGCAGTTGCTTTTCGATTTTTGCGACATTTGCGTTTTATATTCAATGCTTTCTGTAATGTGTGTGTGTGTGTGTATAAGAGGTGTTTGTTGGCGCACTTATATTTAGTAGAAAAATTATTAGTGTAATTCTTTATATTTATATGAAAACTTTTTTTAAATAAGAAATTTGTTAAATGTACAACATAATTAAAGTAGATGCTACCAACCTGGCCTAAGGCCAAAATGACCAGTGCCGTTCAATGCTGGCATGTTTAAGATTTTGTAAACTTTGGGTTCTAAATATAGTATTATTATTATTGTTGTTAAACTAAATCTAAAAAATCTTAAAAGTTGCATATATCGGGATCTAAACTTTCAATGATCCCTTGTTTACGTCAGGATCAAAGTAAAAAGATTACGTACTCTCTGTTGCGAGGCTTGTGTTAATGGATCAGTAAACTCCACTCTCCGTGTTTACAAGGTTAAATAGTACTATAGTTAGTTTATAAACTAACTAATTGGTTTACCTGACCTATACACTAAACAATGAGTTAAGTTCCTTAATTAACTCAGTTATACAAAAGCATGAACTCTGCTTTCATACAATAGCTAAATATAATTCTAAATAAGTTTATTAGGTTTCATTTTGGATATAATTGAGTTGAATTTGATTGTACTATCTAAGATTGTCTTTATTCAAAAATTCAAAGCTGGTAATCTATGACAATAGATAATGCGTACATTACATTACTCTGTGTCTCTAAGCGAGTTTTTTTCTCATAAATTGTATCCCATCTCTTTTCAACACACAATTCAAAAATGTAGCTCTGAAAATGCAAATAATTTAAACTGTAACGTATTATGTATATAAAACAGAAGACAAATACAAATTTGTTCAAGGGCAACACTATTCAAACAAAATAAATCAGTACTTACATGAATACAATCTCAACCAGTAATTTGTAAAGCAGACTCAAGAACCATTCTATCTTTATGTAAAAAATTATTATTTATCTAAATATACAAGAACTTTATATTTACAGTAACTTAAAAAAAGAACTAAAAATCGTGGGTTAAGTGGGTTACTTAAAAGAGAAAATGAAAAATAAAAAACTAACAAAAAACAAATTAGGTTCTTAAATTAATATTATAGTTATGTTATTTATTAGAGGAAATATGAAATATCAAATACGATAGTTTTATACTTTATAGAGATATTATTAATTGCCGTTGATTTGTTTTATATAAAAAAAAGTATTGCATGCTTTTAAATTTTTTAATTAAGATTTTAAATTTAGAATTAGGATTCAAGAAGTTTTTGCAAAATTTCAGTAAGTATCGAAATTGTTTTTATAATAGGGGATCACTACTGCAGATTTTAACAGCACAGAAAAAAACTCCGTTAGAAAAACTTAGATCAAATATGTGCGTTAGTATTCTTATTATATTATTGCATATACTTTTAACTACTGAAACCAACCAACAATCAACACCTACTATATTTAATTAAAATTACCAAATCTGTTTGACTTAGGTGACAAAAAAGTATATCCAGCCGGGGATGGAAAATACCATTTATAATTTCTTAAATACTATGAACCTATTACATGATGTGTAGGTTGACCAAAATTATTAAAATAATCACAACACGGATTTGAAATTCAACTGGGTTTGAAAGATTATTAATTTGAATAGTAAAAAGTATTTGATCAATTGTGCTTATTTCCCCAGTGCTGCCGCCAATAATGTTACATACAGTCTTCCATTGCGCTTTACAATCAAACTGGTTTTGATTTAGTAAATACATTTGTTAATAGTTGTCTTTTAAATTACTCTATATATGGAGCATAAGATGGCTTTTGATTTGTATAAATACTTTTAAAATTATTATACCATTTAATTTAAACTGTGACTTGGAATTGTAACGAAAAAAGTTCATATTCTGCATTTTTTGTATCTTTTTTAATGGAGTAAATTATTGTTCGTGGGAAAAATTCTGAAAGTAAAAATAATTAAGGTTTAAACAAATCGAAGCCTATAACTGGTAACAAAAGCTCAGTTGGTAACAATATTTTTAGTGGTTTGATGATTTTCAGTTGCTTACTGTAAGACAATTTAAATGTCACACAACTGTGCTTCCAAAATATAGATTAGTATGCACTTTATTTCTCAGTATTATTGTTATTAACTTATCATATAAATTGTATTTCTACTTTTTTGGTCTGAATTGCTTTTAGATGGGGCATAATCATACAGATTATTTTTATATTCTATTATAACTTACTCTATTAATTTACTGAATTAATGAATTTACTTGCTTACTATTATAAAGTAATCTTAATAATTATAACTTTAATATCATTCAGTATAATAGTTTCTTTATTATAATAGATTGGAAGAAAAAGTTTAAAATAATATTGGTTGTTAAAAGAATAGAATGTTTCTTTATTATTTTTGCATACGGTAGTTAAATATGAGTGTGGAGGTAGTGAAAGGCCTACCCAATAATAGTTTATTTGTAAACAGTGGTTCAAAGTTGCGCAGAAAGTTTAAATTATTTCCCTTACAAAATTAAATAAGCACAATATAATTAATAATCTAAATGTTTTTAGATCACTAAATGCAACCCACTATCGTAAAAAGGAAGTAGCCCCTTATAGGAAACAATATGATAAATTTATATGTTAATGTAAATTTCCCCTAACTAGAGGGAGATTAGTGGATATAAGTTTCCTTCATTGCACACTATAAGACTATTCTACGGATTGAATTCAATGGCAACCATTCTACAATTCATTTAGAAGATTAATTTTTCAAATATAACTTATCAGGAAATATACTGCTAAAAGTGTATACTTCCAAATATCGCAAATTAAATAACGTACTTTTCTCCCAACCATTTTCCGTAATATTTCATAAAACCTGATACTATTTCAAAATTATGAAGTTAAGGACTATAAAAAGCAAGTTTCTTTGGGAAAGTTATATTTATAGTTATACTTGCTAATAATACCAAAATCAAATGTTTGAGTGTTTTCATCGAAACATTACGAATTGGTATACAAAATTCGAGGTTATATGAAAGTAGCAGGGACACTCTGAAACAAAATAGTATACGTTTATAGATGCTTTTTTAGTTATACTTTTAAATAATACCAAAACAAAATGTTTGAATATTATCATTTAAGCACTACGTACATTCATTTTTATGTATAAAAAAGTCGAGGTTACAGTAAAGTAGGAGGAACCCTCTGAAACAGCCTAATATGTGGTTATTGCTTTTTGTAGATTTACTAGTAAATAATAGAAAAACAAAAGATGTTAGTATTTTCATTAAAAAATATAAACCTGCATTTACAGGTGTAACAATATAGAGGTTATAATAAAGTAGTAGGATTGCTCTGAAACACAATAATATACTTTATTGTATTTATTGCTAAAAATACTAAGGGAAAAGTACATAAATTAGTCTGAAATTTTCCAAACTTGCTCTTTGGTGAATAGCATAAATTGTAAATTTGACAAGTAACTTTTCTAACAATCATTACAACATTATTTATACTAATGTCTCACTTAGTTTATTACTTATTCAGTATTTGAAGGTTTAAACAGAAAGAATATATTACTGTCAATCCATCAAGCACGTCTATATTTTAACGGGAGTATATTCTCTCTTCATTATGTTAAAAGGTTTTCTTATTGTGTAGAGCTAGGAGATGTAATCTACTTACTGATTCAATATCTAAGTGAACGAAATACTAACACGTTGAGTGTATTGTTTGATTGACAATTATTAGATAAAATGAGACACATAGTATTATATACCTGCCATGTTTAATAAACGTTATTCAAAATATTGCTTTATTTAGGTTTTAAACACTCTCCCAGTGTTCAATCAGAATAAGTAGCTATGCAATGTACCAATGAATTTCACAAGGTGAGAGAGAAAATATCTATTTTAAATTAACTGCCAACATAATATATATGAAAAACATTTTCCTATTATCACTGCAGAATCTAAATAAATAGTCATATGTTTTACAAACAGGAATTATACAATAAATGTAATATTATTTGAATTACATATTAATAAACAAATAGATAAATTGCAAACCAGCAATTTATTGTTTGTTTTAAACTATCTTGACTCTCCGGAAGGACAAAAAAGAAATTTAATGATTAAAAATATATAAATGTTAAAAAATAAACCCTATACAGTACAATACAACAAATACAACCTTTATAACTTCAAAATGTTAAAAATATTACAAATTGTATATTAATTGTATTTGTATTTGTTTGATTAGAACCATAAGTTAAACCTTTATAAATGGAAATTTACTTGAAACATATTTTAAAATAATAATTTAAAAATAAAAACACCCTGGGTATACAAAAAGTCTTGAGGTTATATTCAAAATAATCGAGAAGACGGCTCAATCAATATTTAAAATGTAATAAATGTTCTTTCTAGCCGTCCGATAGCTATAATCAGATAAATGTCGCTAGGAAGGTCTAGCTGTTTACGTCTATCAAAAGTAACACATAACTTCTACAGAAGTTTAATGGTAATCAATAAAGTTCATTATCAAAAAGTGAAGTAGCCTTCTATTAAATGCATATAGAGGACAAATGAAATAACCGTAAATAAATAACAAATAAATAAATAAAGGACCACATTTAAATAATGAATTTAATATTTTATTTAAATCTAACCTAGACGTCATAACTAAGGTTGACTTTTATCATTTCATACTCGTTTTATAGTTTATGAGTGTAAAATTTGTAAAATCACTTAAAAAAATTATATTTACTATCTACAAGCTACACTATAATATGGAACACGTACAATGAAGAGTACATATCGAGCGCATATAACTAACGATTCTATTAATTGTAAATAGAAACCTATATTTTTTATCAAATTAGTTTAAACAATGTAGTTAAAACATGGCTATGTTTATTTTTGTTTCAAATTGTTCAACTTTATTTACTTGGATGTAGGCTATCATCAATACATAAAATGAAAACTTGATAAAGAGCAAAGTAAATGCAGTCAAACACAGTCACTTTACGCTTCACTAAACTTTTCAATATACATGATTGATACGTTGCTTCATATTACATTCAGACTGCAAAATCCCTACTGCATCATATACTGTTTTATGAAACAGGATATTTATTATATAAATCGGAGTTCGAGTAACTATTTCACTGTTAATTAATTATATATTTAATAAAGAAATATAAATTTAGAAGAGTAAATTCACATATACACCTGAATGTATAAAATGTATGTACACCTCATAAGAAACCCAGTATCAACAAAGTATGCTATGTCTGAAAATTAATATTTCTCATTTGGTATATTATATACTAAATATTCCATTCAAATGTAAATAAATAAGGATATGTAAAGCATGATAAAAAGTAACTTCTATAAATCATCATAAAAAGAATAACTAACAAACAATAATTTAACAGATGTATATTCAGATTGATTCTGTATGAGTGGGCAGGATTCAATGGATATTCAAAGGAGTGAAAATAAAGAAAATACTTCCTATAAACATATTGTATGTCCGGGAACGCTTCTTTTGCCGACTTTCCACCATTTTGTTTGAAATATTTATTTCTCTAGAACCGCCTAACAAATTAGTTTTAAATTTAAAGTTAAGAGTTGCTCCTCTATGTAAAGAACTAGTACACAAAATAAGAGACAAATAAAATAAAAGACAAAAATAATTATACTTTTTCATAAATTTGTTTTAAAATGACAGCCATTTAATCATTTAAAAAAAAAAAAAAAAAAAATAGAATTTTTATAAAAACGTCGAGAGTGAATTTTTGTAGCTAGTTTAGTTTCTAATCGAATGGAACAAAAACATATAATAAATATGTATTAATTATATAATATAATTAATACATATTATGTAATGGTATAAAAACGTATTATACTGCTTAACAGTCAAAACTGTCGAACAAGTATTGAAGGTCTCATCAATACGCTTCAATGTAGCTTTAAAATACGAGCTCTATCATACGATGACTAGACATTTTTACTTCGACTAATTTTTGTGCTTGGTAGACCATTGTGGTACCATTGTGATATGGTAGACTTGATGACACTGTGGCTCGAATAAATTCAATAAGTGTTTTAAATGTTTCACCAAGTGTCGTTTTATGTTTTTATTTATTAGGTTTTTATTTGTTTATGTGTTAAATGTCATTTTAATCTGTTAATAAGTGTAACTGTGTGAATTGTGATTTTGTAAACTATTCGTTCTAATGATGCCTGAAATGAAAAGGTGAAACAGCTGTAAACGATAAGACTTCCAAAAGGATTGCTAAGACAAGTATGAATAATAATATTATATATAATAGCAATCGGATCTGGCTACAAATACAACAATTAATAAAGATATTTTTATGAAATTTCTACTTGATGTTTTATATTTGCACCATATTAGTACCCACTCAATTTGCAACTTAGAGAACACCGGATAATGTAAACTACTGCCTTTTGGGAATAATCATTTCTCTAACCTAATAATACAACAATCCAAAAAGTTTGGTGATAATGTATCTGGTATTAAATCTTATGACGCAATAATTTAAAGTGAATTTTATCCATTAATATGTTTTTCAAACGTAAACATATTTTTTTTTTAAATTATAAAGATAACAAATGTTGAAACCATATACAAGTTTGTACGTTTATCAAGTGTATACGTTTTTCTTATGAGTTTCAAAAATATTTAAATGTTGAATCATACGGTCATTAAAAGTATGAGATAAGTTAACTATCATAAAACTGCTCACTAAATAATTAACTTTAAACACAAATTTAAGGCATTATTTTAAATAATTATTTTGTGTGATTACATCAATATTAGCTTTAGTTAGAACAAATATGTTGAAGAAATGTCAACAGATTAAACGAAAGAGGTTTTTTCTTAAGTTATTTGTTAATGGTGCATAACATTTATCTCCAGTCAATTCCAACAAAGACTTAAGGTTTAAGAAACTCCGGTTACGCAACAATAAAGTGTGCCATTTATCTTCAGTTATAAAGCACATCAAATGTTTCTGATGTTACCATTCAAAAATATGATACATTATTGTTTTCAATTATAACTATTTATTGCGATTTTTATAGCTGTTAATACTATTAGCTATACTCACATCAATCACAGTTTACAACTGATATAGTTATATAATCATTATTTACCTTACAATGTTATACATTTTGAATTTAACTACATTGTGAATAATTAGCGTCAAATTACAAAAGAAATAATTTAATCTAATTAAAATATTATGAAATACTAATTCTAAAATGTTTATATTTAATTATGTTTACTGGTTATCTTAAAATACCAGGTGCATTAAAAATATAAATATTTTTTTGGCAACGATTTTAGAAGTAATAAAAATGTAATTTTTAGATGTGATTATAACCCTATTATTAAAGTAATCAATCTATACTTAAAAAATATTTGCAGGAAAGCCAAAAGAAAATTTGAGCTTACAATAATAGAAAACAATTTTTATAGTGGTTTCTGGTATTGATATTACAAAAAAGTACAAAATATGTTTGCAGTATCTTCAATAATTTGTTTAGGTACGTAATTAGACCATTTTGTACGGAGATAGACGAGTTTCACTTAAATACTTAGATTTTGCTGTTTTTGCATCCAACAACATGGAAAACATAAGATAAATCTTTCATTTGATATTGTCATCGTAGAAAACAATAATTAGAAAAGAGTACAGTAGTAAATTCAATGAAATATTTGTATAAACTAATTTAAATCAAATCCAATGACAGCGTTACCATCCAAATTAAAATACAGTTAGGCCTAATCATTTATTTGCAAAATAAAGCGCTGAATCAAGTTTAAAAAGAATGAGCATAAAATTTAAAAAAAGAGCTATGTTACACAAATATTATTGAAGTGTTTGGATTTTGAATCATTCCATGTAAATTCAACCACTAAAGAAAGCTTTCTCACTCATATTCTTCCAATTTGACGGAACTGAACTTTTTTGTCCTTCCTATAGAGGTAGCAACCACACCAAATTTGAACACTCAATCTCACTTCGTTATCATATTATGGCCATTCAAAGTTTTGATGTTTAAGACGTTTTTCTGTTCGGAAGTCGCGATACAAAAACGTTTCTAAATATACAATAATTCCAAATTTGTTTGTTTTTGATTAAATCGTTGTGAAAATTTCAATTTTTGCTCGTTATAACTTAAATATTTAAGCAGAAAAATCTTACTATTGCATAATATCTAATGTGTTTAAAAACGAAAACATAGTTTAGCGTTAAACTCAATTCCTGAAGAAGAGAAAAGGATAATCACAAATTTTGCTCCCAGATAATAATAATGCAATTTGCTATAATATAGAAAAGTAAAATCTCTGGGGTTTTCGTTCCTTTGAATAGCTTTTTGTAAAACTAAATGTAAAAGCTTTAAAATCATTCGTTGAGCCATTGTAGGACATAGGATTATGCCAATTATTAAACTGCCATTTTATTATTTTTTTAAGCAAAATTAATAATTTAATTACAATTATTATTAGTTGAATGAAAAATACAAAATCTTATTTGAATTAATTGAATTCAAAAATAAGAAAGCAGCAAGTAGAAACAGGCGCAGCTTGCAAAGAGTACTTCATGCTGCAACTATACAAGCAGCAAAGGTCTGTAACTATACAGTCTGGAAAGGCGTTTAATCAGACAATATATTTATTATTTACTTGCTTAGTAAGCTAGTTACGTGTGCTTTTTATTGAAACGAAATAGTGTATTACAGCTTCGTATATTATTTATTAATTCTGTTTAGAGTGTACAGTGGTTTTGTGTATTTTTAATTACTTTTATTGATTACTAGGGGAGACCCCTGCGTGCTGCGCACGCCAACCCCACATGAAACCTTCTAAAAACATATGTTATGTTTTATTTATAATAAAGGTGTAGGATTAATAATAACCTCAAAACTGAGATGGTAAATAATGTTAAATGTTCAAATTAAATTATTTCTTATATTTTATAACATTTATAATAATGGTTAAAAGAACCAGCAAGGCTCAGGTCTGCAATTTAAAACCCTAACCTAAAAGCTAAAAATACAAAAATAATTGCTTCAAATTTTGAAATCAGCTGTTAATGGAAATATTGGAGCAAACAGCTATATTGTTTTATTTTATTCAATTGGTTGCTATTTTAATAAATGTAAATACATGTGTTGGTTTATCATTCTATGCCTAACCTAAGAATTTTTCCGACTAAATTTACAAATATTGAAATAAAAAATGAATTATAGCCTATGTTACTCAGGGACAGTGTAGCTTATTATTAGTAAAACTATTTTTTCAATCTGTTCAGTAGTGCCAGAGATTGCCCCCTACGTACAAACAAACAAACAAAAGAAAAACTTTACCTCTTTTATAATATTAGTATAGATTAATACTGAAACTGTAAATAAGTGAAATTTTATATTTTAAAAGAAATACAAAATAATAATTAAAGGATATTTGCTAGAAAATTTTTATTAAATTATCATGTGTACTTCATTAACAATGTATAAATCCATTAGAAAAATGTTTCTGTTATATGTTATAAATAAATGTATTGGCTAATTAGTTACTCACATCTAGTGTTTTATTACATTTACAACATCAAAAAAAGTAATACCAGAACAATAGATAAAAAATAATGTATTTATTATAAACTATACATCCATTAGAAAATAGCATTGGCTAATTACTTACACATATCTTAGGACAATTCATGTTTAAAACATCAAGGAAAAAATATGAGGTCAATATATAAATAATGTCTGTTAGTTAAAGGACGGATAAAGTTTATAAGTGTGAAGACACAAGACGAGCTAAATCCAATAATTTTTAATTACTTCAGTAGGTTTAGTTTAATAGTTAACATATTCTCTTCATTTAAATAATATATTCAATTGTACAGCACAGCTAATAAAGTAAATCTTTTTTTTTAGTTCAAATTGTTGCATATTACTGAAGATTTGCCATGATTAATAATTGTATTATAATATTTTGTGTATTATGTATATAGTATTTTTCGGTTTCAGAATTTTAAATAACAATGACATATGAATGAGACTAGTTGTTTACATTTTCACGTCTATTGTTGCTTTATTTTCTTTTAAATAGAAACCGAGACAAAAATGTTCTCTGGAATTAAACTTTGACTCATTTAATTCTCTTTAAATTGGAATAAAGTAATTAGTATCTAAAATTAGTGTTTTTAGTGCCCGCAATATTTATTAATTATCACCTTTAAAATTTAAATTTAGAGGGTATATTAGCACTCATATGTACAACTTACTGCTGCATCACATTTAAATTTAACTATTATAAAGTAATAAAATAAAATAACAAATTCTTGTTCATAACCAACAAGTATTTATTCATACGAATTTTGCATATGCAATAAATAACATTATTATTAGAAAATTTAAGTTAATTACTACCAATATTTAGCATTTTTAAATTTAAAGTAACGCTTTATGGGGTCAGCCATTTTTATTTTCCTATAATGTTTAATTTGTTGGTCTTGAAAGTAGCAGTATTTGGGGTCTTAGTATTAAAAGCCACTCTTAGAAAATCATTACAATCTGTTTTGATGTTTGATTTGAACTATGTAGAAGTGTAAAGTTTCTTTTTATAGGTGTTATCTCCTTTAAGAATGTACAGCATATAATAAGGCAAATTCTTCTTAATGTATGCAAATTCTTCTTCTTGGCTTGCAAAAATGCATGTAATAGATTTTGCTGAAACAGGATGTTAGCGTAAAACAAAGACTAACATATTGCTTGGACAAGCGTGTCTCGGAACTGGAATTGAGTTTGTAGTTCAGAAATTAATATTAGTTTTGTTAAATCTCACATAGACTTGTGAATATTAACGTACTTGTGAATCTTCTTAAACTCACGCTGTTTCTCATGATATTATACAAAATATTTACTACTGAATTGTAATAATATTATATACATTTTATAATTGAAACTGTTATTTGGAAAGTGTATAACAGTTTATTTTATTTAACATTAAAAGTCTCTTTTAATTTAATTACTTTAAAAAAATAATTGCTTAAAAAATATATTATTACATTGTATTTACTACATTCTTAGTTATATTACCTTTTGTAAAACATTAGCAAAATCCAATTAAAAATTAATTCCTTTTTGGAAAATCTTTTGAATGCTAAGCCAATTTATTCAATATCCAAAAGATATTTAAAAAGTTATTATTAATTTCAAGCTTTAAATAATAAATTACTTTTTTATTGCCATTAAAAGTTATGATATAGGCTTATACTAAATTTAAATTTAATGTACAAAAATATTTATCACTACTTAATACATTCTGAAAACAAGTAAAAGTTTAAAAAAAAGCTAAACTTGTTTCAGATGTTTCGCTGTATTATAAATTTTGTTTCCAATATTAACATTTTATAGCTTCCCCAAATAATTACACTTTAACATGAAAGAAACAGTAGTACCCAACGTTACATCTGATGTATCTTAAAATATTTAAATAAGTTCTTTTACATCATAACAGGTGGGTTTTCTCTGTTATGCCAGACTGCACTATTTCACGCTCTCTCGTGCGCAGAACGCAACCATTTCGAACAGTAGCGAGAATTTGCATATATTTGCATATTGGATTATTTAATACACTTACAATCAGACAATCGTAATAAAGGCACCATTGGAAAGGAAATGAATTACACTTTAATTTTTGTATTTAAAACATTTTCTTAAAACGCATATTTACATACGTAATTATTGTTTTAAAATTGTAGCTTGGTTTAAACCTGTTTCCGCACGTACAATACAATACAATTATACTCTTATTTCCCACTTCTCACTTAACTTCCAAGACCATCTACATACATATTTTGATCAATATTATAAAGCTACCATGGGATTCGCCAAGATTTTAACTTTTTGAAACTACCTTCCAATCAGATGTCACTATTTTACACGATTTATGATAAAGATTTCTGTAAATCGTTGCTTTGGACCAATGAAACAGCACATTTGTCAACTGAGATTAGGAAGACAATCCTATATGTTTTCACAGATTTGTTGATACAATTCTGGATAGAAAAGTTCTATCTTTCTAACGGTGTGAACTAAACTGGATATAACCGTTATATGTTATTCAAACAGCAGTGAAAAGTACATAATTAGAGCGGTCTGGTGAGATCGTCTAGCCCGTTTCTTCCCATGGTGTCCAACAGACATTTCTTGCATGTAACTTACCGCCGCGAAGTTTCATTAGATTGATCCTCATTTCGTTATTCAAATACAGATAACTCCAACAATTTTGTGGTGAACTAAGAAAAGACAAGTATACAGTTATTTTCTTAGATTTATTCTCTACACTTTGTTATAATAATATTTAATTTTTGGGCAAAGCATATATTAGTAAATTACTTTTCAATTTAGGCCTAGTTTTGTTAGCAGTCTTGTAGTTAGAACATAAAAACTGGTGTTTTAAAAATAAGAAATTAGAAATTCATTAATGATTTTATAAAGTTCTATTTAGAACTAAATCACGAAACTTCTTTACGCTTATGAAAAAAACAAACAAAGAATGTTTACTAGGTCTTGTTATGTAGGTCTAACGTTGAACTTTTACCTTTTGTAACTGAACATTTTTTGTTTCTTGAGCTAATAACTTTTACAATTTTACATCGATAAATTGTTTAATTGCATATATAAATTCTTTGAACCTTCCTCTACAAAAAAGGTACAGAACACTTTTGGATTGGGATAGAATTATTATTTATGACGATTTTTTAAAAATATGCTTGCAAAACATTAAAAACAGGCTCTCCAATTTTAGCTATAACCATGGATTTTGTAGGGCTAAAAAGTTAAATATTTAAATCAGTGTTTATTATTAATACTGTGAATTTAGCATGGCAGAGATGTGCCAATATTCCCTGAGTTTAGTTCATCAGTAAACCAGATTGTAGTTAGTTCAATTCTGTTCGATTAATTGAGTACATCAATTATTTTAAACACTAACAACTGTGGTGAGCAGGCAGCCAATATACAAAAATATCTGTTTTATCAGAAATACTGTAGACTGTAAGCATAACTCAGAGTTGGGCAAAAGTCTGGCACATAATTGTTATCTCATCTTTTAATTGATGTGTAAGGTGATAAAAACAAAAATAGAAATTGGACCTATCTATAGTATGAGCAAACATACAAGATATTACGAATGATTTAAAAGGATTTTACTCCACATTTTTAAAGGTTTGCATAGCAATATACATCTCTAATATATAAACAAACTTTATATGGATGGATATAGAACCTGTTTATGTTATTAGAAAATAAGTGAGAATATTCGCAATATTACTTATAACTACAGTATTTAGCCATAACAAAAGAAAAAAAATTATCAATTGTTTTTTTAAAGCATTTAATATACCTTAGACACTATAACATTTAATTTCTTCACTTACTTTACATAATAATTACATAAATCGTGTTATTGGTTTAAATCCTTTTAAACCCCTTACTTTCCTGCTGGCTGTCTTTTTATCAGATGCCTGTTTCGAAGATCCACACAACCAATTTCAAGCCCTAAATACGTGCTATACATTTGTTACGTGAATTCTGAGTAAATTAAAAATCAATAGTTGGCCAAAAAACTAATTTTAATCTTTAGTACTCAGATACTTGGAAACAAGTTTGTTGAAATATCTCTCAAGTATCCTAAACCTTGTTATTATTTGCAAATAGGTAAAAGGAAATTACTTTTATATAAATAATAACGGAAGTTTTTTTTCTGAAGAGTAAGTGAAAAAGAAATACCCCATAGCGTAGTGGTTAGTATGTTATAAGTTTGCTGCAATTGGAACTATCAATACAGTTAAGCTGGTTTTACAAATCTTCAGGCTTTTAGTTTAATTGTGGTACGATACTCGCATTATTTTATTACTCTAACTGGAACTATGTAAAGATTTTAAACAAAATTAATAAACACAGAAATAATACCAAAAATAAAATATAATAAACACTTTTACTTTGAAGATGGAGGTATAGTTTTAGCAGTTTTATTACTAGTTTTGTATGTTCTACCCCAGTCAGTGTATACACAAAATACGATGAAATAAATACTTTTAATTTGAAAATAGTTATATAGTTTTAACAGTTTTATTGCAAGTGCAGTATGTTTTTAACCAGTCAAATACAAAATACGATGAAATAAATACTTTTTCTTTGAAGATAGAGGTATAGTTTTAGCATTTTAAAACCTGATATTGATGGCATTTGTCATTTTAGTATCGTCATATATATGTAGTGTCGGTGTTTGTGCGGGTCCGTTTTGTTTGTTTGTTGTTTTTTTTTTAATATTTATTTCTCATGTACTAATTTACGTACAGTTGTATTTAAAGAAAATACTGCAAAGAGAATATACTATCTTGAAAAC
Organism: Philaenus spumarius; assembly: GCA_018207615.1. Lineage (NCBI taxonomy): Eukaryota > Metazoa > Arthropoda > Insecta > Hemiptera > Aphrophoridae > Philaenus > Philaenus spumarius. Next base: position 125,596 of record JAGFPH010003581.1, on the reverse strand, counting down.
ACTGCAGTCGTAGCTTTTTCACAAATTCGTGTTAACTCTAATTCATACAACTGTCGTTCAGTATATGTTTAGCTAATGTATGTTTTCATCATTATATGTGTTTGCCAATAAATATATAATTTTAAAATTCTTTAAATAATGAAAAAAACACCCTGATTATTACACTCAGTAAAAGTTTAATGTTTCATATTTTAGACATGCTAAAATAAATAGAAACTGTTTTGCTATTATGATGTCCGATATTTCAAACATTGAAATTATGTTACCTGTCCTTAAAAATATTTCATGCGACCTTACTGTGTTTTAACAAACAGGTTTCATACAATTAGGCCAAAATACAAATTATCATTAGTATTTTTAATTGAATTATACAAAGTGGTATTATGGTCACTATAAAATATGTAAACCACGTGTTTATAATTATATACAGTTTCTAGCATTATAAAGTACAAGTAAAACCTTATATACATTTTAAAACCACTAGTTGTTTAAATTAATAATATTGCAGTTTAAACACTTATTTTCAAACCAGGCTTCTTCTGAAACAATACCGAAGCCATAAAGGAATGTATGGCAAAAGAACAAATGTTTCTTATTTAGTTGCTAATTTAATTTTTTTTTGTAGTAAAGCTGTATTTAATTTTGCTATTTTAATACTGTCTTCTTAGGATAATAGACTTTACATTACCGAAATATTTTATAATAAAACCAAAAAGATAAAATCATAAGTAATAGAGTCGACACATTTAGGCTTATTACAGTAACTCACTGTCTGCGGTGACAGTTAATTTTACAGAACCCTCTCAACGGGGATCTATCTCACAAGCCTGGAAGCTATCTGGCAATCTCATTGTCTCATACAGTTTAACTATACGAGAACTTTTAAAATGAAAATTCCAAAATGGTTCCTTTTTAATCTTAAAATTTTCCTTTGAGAATTATTTTTTCCCTAATTATTGCTTACTACAATTACATATGTATATATAATACTGGTGTATTACTTATGACGTCGTCTCTACAGATATGATTTACCATGTTAGTATATTGTGTGCCGGTTTTTTTATTATTTCCGGTCATGTAATTACAGATACAGAAGTAATCCATTTCGAGATAAATGTACACGATAATTAAGGCTATTTGAATTTTGTTGTGTTATAATTATTTTAGTATCTTATATACTTTGTTTGCCTAATAACCGAGGGGATGTAGCTTATCGCATTGAATCTGAATGCCAGTAAATGGGTCAAACCTGCGTAAGTTTATTGAAGGTTTAAATGTTATAGGTAGATGAACTACTACGCCACAAAGCTCTTCAAACTATACATAATTTAATTGTTACTAATTCATTGCTTTAATTTATTATAAGTTGCAGCACGGAAGCAGAAAGGAGGAATGGCTTAATGCGATCGTCATGTTTTAGTGGGTTAGAGCATAGTCAATGGCACTCGGTTTACTTGTACTATAGTGTGTTTGTCTTATACCGTATTTATTCAACTAACATACAGTAAAAAAGTAAAGGAAAAATACATATACAAAAATAAACAACAGCAGCAGATAATGTTGTACGCTTCCTTAATGTTTTATTTCTACTTCACTCTTTTTAAGATTGTTTTGTGAAATGTGTTCTGATTACATAAATTAATTAAATTACCCAAATAAGTAATAACGTTGCACTGGTGATAAAAGTAGTCATACAAGATCATTCCAGATGACAAAGACTAATAGACTTGAACTCGGCTTTAGGTAATAACATAACGACATCTTCATAGTTGCAAATATATTGCATAGTTTGGTTTGTAATTCACACGTTTTTGTATAATACCAGTTGAAGATAGCCTTATCGTTTAAGCTCAAAGTTTATTAATACTACAAGTAAACGAAATTGTTTACAATTACTCTGCTTATACAAAATAACGACAAATAATACAATAACAAAATATAATTTGATGTGTTATATACTTATACGCGCTTTTCAACATCTTGCTCATATGTACTCCACAGTATAAAATAACACTGATCTATTTTATAACATAGAAAATTTCGTCTGCATTGCAAACAATGTATATTTAGAAAATTATTTGTTTCTGTGTTAATATGTTTAAGGTAATACAATTTCATTCAGTAAATTCAACAGGATGCAACACTCACAATTTTATGATTTACTCTTGTTGCCAGAACATTATTTAATCATCTCAAACATTCAAATTTTAAATGAATTTTCAGCGTTTCACACTATTGGTTATTTCCATACGAATGAACTGCTGCTGTTTATTCCACAGTAAAAGTTCAAACTTCATACTTCATCATATGATATGTTTATTAAACCTCTGTGTACCAGGTACTTATTGGATTATCTTCGCGCATTAACAGTTTGTTTTGACTATAACCACTCTAATTTATTGTTTAAAAAGTGTATTTAACTACTCTCTTGAAATATATTTAAGATTCGTTGGGATTTAATTAATTTTGTTACACTATGCAGGAATACGAAAGTGCAGTACATTTAAAGAATACAAAATAAATAAATAATTAAAACTTTATATATAGTATTAGTATATTTAAAATATGTACATTTAAATAATCGATGGTTATTTACTTATGTTTTCTAAATAGTGTTCTACTATAAATCAGTTATAAGTCATGAGCACATAACTCGTCATATTGTGTAAATTTGAAAATGAGACAAACAATAATAACTTAAACTTGCCTTTCCTCTTACATAGGTCAGGCGTGTTTTTGATTAGTTTTACTAGCTGTACAAATAAACTATAAATGACTGATAATTCAATTAGATCGTGAGTGTAAACCTTGTATGTGATAAAAATTAACACAAATTCTTCGTTTTCTAATGCAAAATAAAAACTTAAAAGTTATTATCAAATATAACATTATTTTAAGGTTTATTAATTACAACGTGACAGCTTATGTTTTCACAACAGCGAAATAATACCATACTATGAATAACCAACTTTGATGTAACAACTTAAAGCAAATAAGGATGCGATTCCGTTAACTAGAGGACTTTTTTTTAAGTACGCCAATTTCTGTTCTGGTTATTTCCCTATAAGAGTCAGGCAACGAGAATTCTCGTCGATGAGTAAATAAAAATTGGTGTATCAAAAATAATAGTAAGTATGTCATATTATAAATCATTGTACTCAAAACATTCTGATGATTAATTTGGTATATTGCTTATTACAGTATGACTTAGCATTATAAAAATGACAAAACATGTCAATAGCGTTAGTCAGTCTCGTGACAGCAAAAAAATAAACGGGCTTTTCCTCTTATCTTATCATAGACTAAATATTGTCTGATAAACAAGTTAGTTATGTCATTGCATGGATCGAGACCTATATATTTTGTATTTATAATTACATAATTTTTATTATTTTTAAAAAACCTTTACTTTTGAAAATTATCTTAAAAATTTATTTATTTTACCGTTCGCAAGGCAAAATCGTTGCAGAAAAAAAAAATATTTAATCTATATAGCAATGTTTTAAATACTTTTCTAAGTAAGAAAATATATAATAGTATACACTTTACTTGAATAGGCTACATTATAAAGAGTTTTCAATATGTATAGGTAATGTTTTGCAAATTGCTAATTTTTGTTATTTTACATCAAAACATTGTTTTTTTAGAAAGTATTTTTTTACTTGTTTTATGTGAAGAATGTTTTTTCTACACTCTGCGTATTTTGGATTTATAACTAAAGATTGTTTTGGAAATTTTCAAAATCATTTTCTTTTGAAAATTTGGTATCCAAATTTATTAATTTTTTCCGTTCAAACGCAAAAACGTTATGGAAATTTTTAAGTGATAATGTGTTCAAGCAGAGAAAACGAGCCTGACGCATAAGAGGTAAATCTAGCAATAATTGGCCTGACGCTTATAGGGTTAAATTAAAAACTAAATGGACTCACGAAGTGAAAAGAAGAAGAATATCAGGAATAATTTATTGTATGTATTTTCTTAGGCTTAAGGTCCTACAAGGAATGTAATAATATATGTATTATATATATATATTCTATTGGCTCCGCCCGTGCACATGGCAATGCAAACTGACTATTGTATTTTTTGATAGTTCATTTAAATGTCAATTGAGTGGTGATCTACACATTGTTAATGTAAGACAGAGTTTGAAATAGACACGACCAACCCCAATAATTCGAATTGCTTTGTAAATAGCTTTCACCATTAATGTTTAAATAATAAATAATCAACATTTCATATACATTTTTATATTAACATCTAAAGGAAAAAATATAATATGTAACACCAGATGTTTGACCTACAGTAAGGTTTTTGTTTGCTTTTACGTAGTATAAACAAAATATTGTTGTGAAGAATAATTAACTGATTCTACATATTCCAAATTGGTTATGAAATAAACATGTTTTGATTCATCGTAGGCCTAACCTAAAATTATTTGACGTTTGATCCAAATCAGCTGTCTTATTTATAATATGTAGAAACAGATGTTTGAATTAAATTATAAAAAATTTTCGTTTATTTTTGTTAGATTTTGCTTTTAGATTTTTAATCTAAAATAAAAAATTGTTGGTTGTGATAAATAATAAAATGAATATAAATTTGCTTATTTGGTTCATATGCAATTGAATGTAAACAAACATGTCTTGCTAAGCTTTTAATCCAAACAGCTGTATTATCTGTTATGGAAAAATGGAGTTGAACCCTGAATTTTCACTATTTTAACGCTTTAAAACAAACATTTTGTTAAATCCTTTCTTGGTGTGCATCTATGTCCCCTTGAAAATATACCTTTAAATTTTCTTACTGTCAGTATATTTTCCTTCACGTTGATTATATTTAAGTCATTCAGTCGGGACAAAGCCTCTTTTACACATATATATATATATATATATATATATATATATATATATATATATATATATATATATATACGTATTGCATGGATGTGGTACCAAGTCACTTTCAGTTAATAATAACAGAGGTAACGACCTGTAAGTAGGCCGCCTTAACATTATACCGTCAGTAGGCCAAGGAACACCTTGAGTTGCCCATCTATTTTATTTCACTTAGTATTTTACGTGTTAGTGTCTGTGTTATGTATACATATATTATATATATCTAACATTTTAATGTCCCACTATCTCACCAGAGTTAAAATGACCCCATGATGGACATAATACAGCGACAAGACGTCACAAGACGGAGCTTATAAAGGTAATATAATTATTATATAGATGGGTGGTTGTTTGTGTTGTTTGGTGATTTAGTTAAGTTACTTAAGTAAATAGTTATTTTAGTACATATTTTATTAAAAGTAAATTAAAAATAAGCTTTACTGCATACTGCTAAGAGGTAAACCAAATAAATTAACTAAACCAAATAAATATCCTAGGAGTAGGAGAGACAAACAGCCACAGTAAGTATTTTTATGTTATTTTCCGTATGAAAACTTTTATTTTTCAACAATACTTTTAGTTATAACGTTATTTATGCCTCTAGTTGTTTTTAATCAATATTTAATTTATTTAATGTGTTAAAAATATTTGTCACCATATAATATGATTTATATTTTATACGTACTATATTTATTAAAAAAAAATATGTGTACTTAAATATATTATCAAAATTACCCTTATACAATCGTTATAACATACACGTCGGTGTGTTTAAATTATAATATTTGTGTGCATTTGTCTTTATAGAGTAATTTTCTACAATTAATTTTAAATAATAATATTCAGAACATTTTAAAGTTTAAAATCGAAAACTTTTTTTCTGTTTCATAGTATCTACTACTAATAAAAAAATAAAAAATAATAAATACAAGTATACACGTTCACAAGTTAAACGTTCTGTTCAATTATTTATAAGTACTTGATAGTGTAATATTATTATTACTATTTTTACAGGTTTCATATTGTTTTAAACATTAGGTTTGGGTTTACATATGAGATTTTATTTAAATATTTAAACTAGGATAGTTTATTTTTTATTGCAGTTTAGAGTTTCGTCAAAAGTAATTGTTGTCCTGTCAGTTACTACTGCTGTATTTAATTAAAATGTTGTTAAAAAATTTTATGCTGACACTACAGAATGCAGACTTTACAAATAAAATTTAAAAAAAAACAGATAATAATAGAAATGAATATAATAGGAGCAGTATAAGAATAGCTGAGGGTTGAAAAATATTGTTTTCCTAGGATAGCTTATAATGTCTCATATTTATTTTTAAAGTATATCTAATTTAAAACAAAACTGGTAATTCTTGAATCAATATCGTGTACAGTTGTAAATAATTATGTTATTTTTATTCAGTAAGAGTAAAATATCATTTATCAATATTTTATTTCTTATTCAGAGATACATATTTATCTTAACACTACCGCCGAGATTTTAACTAAATTATTACACTGGCATTGCCCGGGAAGTTGAACTAGTTTTATTATATTTGTCATAATATTAACGAAATTTTGTCTGCACACAAACACAAACAGTAATTACTTGTTTAATACATTACGGAATGATTTGCGTATTTATAAATACAATTGAGCTATTATTGTAGATTTCAAGATGTACTCAGTGGTAGTTACAAAATAGTGGTAGTTATAAATTACCACAGCTTATATATATTTTGTCCGGAATAGTAATAGAAACAGTTCATCACCGCTCCTGAATAATAATCACTACATGTAATATTCACAAACTTGTCTAAATATTCCTAGGTTATCATTTTATATTTTCGAGAACTGAATAGACATTAGCTTTTAATTTATAAATACTTAATAATTCTGACTGTATTTAAGGACCTAATTTACACGCTCCAAATAATTTATAATTTAAAATAACAAAACTATCCAGTTGAATGCAGACAACTGCATTGCGCACAATCCCCGAGGCTGTGGTAACGATGTGTAAACAAAAGGGTTTAGGAAGAAATGTCAATGTTGTTTTAATGCTTGCACTTAATTGCTATGCAAACTAAGCATCTATGAAATGAACTAAAAGAAGGAATATAAAAGGAAAATAGTTGTTTAACAGACTCCTTTTAGTTAGAATCAAAACAGCTATTCTTATTTCAACTTACAAACTTATTCACATATTATAAAAATTTTACAAATAATTAAAACAAACAAATAATTATAATAAACAAATAATTATTTAAAGAAATGACTACACACAATATCACATCTCATAAAATGCAATTATGGGTACATATTAACTAATTTTTACCAGATAGAGTACAATTTATATTTCCTTTTATGATCCTTTCTGTTACAAGAAACCTAGTTTCACTATCGTCTTTTTTAAATCCTTTATAAATACATTAAAAAGTAACAGCTAATTAGGTAATAGATTTGAAAGAAGATTTTTGGTAATTATTAACTACTAATAGGTTAGTAGCTATAATTACCGAAAAATGTTATATAGTCTAATATATGAATTTACGACATTTATTTGAAAATTAAAATACTAAGCGTGTCAAACTACATATAAATTACACATCTGCGGGTATTTACTGTTAGTGCTGCATATCAAAATTACTGATTTGTAACTTGGCGTCTAGTTGTGCGAATTTAAAATAGGAAATTTTGTAAAATTTAGAAATAACATTTAAAAAAATGAAGAAACTTGATTATAACGCTTGATACGTGATATTATATAAATTAAGATAAGTGTATAATCCACATAAATTAATATCAGAAATGTTTATTAAAATTAATTCACTTTTTGTTTCTTCCCTTGAATCCAATAATATTGTAAATAGTTAAGTAATTGTTATTTAGGTAGCTATATAAAAGAACAAGCACGAACGAAGATTTCTAGTATAAAATTAACCAAGGTTAGTTTGTAATAACTAGGAACACTTATACAGCTAATGATGTTTAACCTGTGGTTAAATATGAAACTGTGTAAACTTAAAAGAATTAATTTTTGTTTCAAAAGAGAAAAAATAAAAGTAGTTTACTAAGCTTATAACATAATATTTAAAAATGAAGATGAGTATACTATCGTTAATTTATGTTGTATGATTTCATATTTAATGTTTTGATATAAACCGTTTAAAAAAAATACCGAAAACTGTACATTTATTGTCTGTGTATCATAACAATATAAATAGTGCAGTAATAAATTTGAAGGAAAATACTAAAAAAAATGAATCTAAAGAAATGTATAGAAACCACTTTTGTTGTAAATTTTAACACTAATTTTTCTGAATACAGATCTTAGAGTTGATACAATAATCATATGTTTGTTTTAAGCACCTGTACACTCTCCGTTTAGTTTCCTTTAACTTTCGATTTTATAAATAAAAATTATATGTTATAGTATATTGTTGATACGGCGATTTTTGTTGTTGTGTTAATTATCACAGCAATAAGTTCGTTTGCTTAATAAGGTCGTCAAGGTCAATATTACCATAATGTTAGTCGATCCAAATACTTACTAATACTTATTAATCGTATTTTAAACTAAGATTTGAGTTAAAAAATATGTCTACTGTTGAATTTTTTAACAATGGAACTATTTAAGTATTATTTTACATATTTCTTAAAATTTAAGTAGGAATTAATAATTTTAATACATTTTCATAAGAAAGTCTCCATATTAGTTGTCTGTCATAGTTTATTGAATACTGGTCGTTGTTTTGTACTGTCTTTATTCTATTGTCATACAAAAATTCATGAAATTAAATTAATTTTAAATGCAACATTGGCGATAATTTGATTATATTCTAAATGTCAAACATTCGGGAATTATTTAAAAAAAATATAATCTTTGACAAAATATTATAATTTGAAAAAAAAACACAGTGTATAATGTGTGTAAGTGATGTAGATCTTTAAATTTCACTCAGATCTTTTTTGGTAATATTGTAATATATTTAAAAGGGATATAACAAATAGAAACATTAAGTAGTATTACTATGGTTGAACTAAAAAATATTTAAACATTAAATTTGCGTATATTTTATAGACAAACCATATATTAGACCGAAAATAAGAAAACCAAGAACAAAATATATCCTACACCACTTGTTTGTCCTTATAATTTAAATAATGTCAAAGATAACAAGTATGTTTGACAAATGTCTCAAACTATATATAGAAATTATTACTTCATGGTTATTAAATTAATTTTTATAATATATTAGAAAGGCAGCTTATAATTTCCACTTCTTGGTTAACATAACCCAAACATTTGTTTTACTATCATTTTGTATTCTACCACACAAACAAAACAATCGTTTTAGGGATTCCATTTAAGATTATGTTGTTAACAGTTTGCATGTAAAATACTCCATACTCATCACTGATCATTATACGATTCAACGCCTATACTTTTTTGATTTAGTTTTTTTGGTAAATCAGCAATTATTGCAATTTTAATTTTCATCTACTTTTTTTCATTAAGTTTCTGGTGTGTAACACTTTAAGTTTATATAACAGTAAATGCAACAAATTTGTGAGTCAAATTAGTTATTGGTATTTCACGAAAGTAACACCGAAAAATATAGTTTCCGCTTACCTTTTTGTGTTATATGCAGTAACACCTTTCTAAAAATGAATGCCAAAAACACGTATGTGAAACTAGTTGAGTGGTTGTGACAACATTTTTATTTTTGTAGGAAATCAATTTCTCTAAATTCTTGTAGATTTTTTTTAACGTTAATAACATAAGCCACCTTGATATAACTATGAGTAATTTCTTGTGAACAAATTTTTACTTGTGAAATTAATGTTGATTATTAAAACAGATATTCTGTACTTTATAACTTTTCTATTATATTCCTTGGGTACAACATTTATAGTATAACGCAAAGTTTCCCATTCAGGTACATCAAGTTATTAGTCACTAGAGAACAACGTCTGTTTACCTTGGAGTTATTTTTCCAAAACCAATTCTGCAACTTCAAGCCTCGTAACACAACTCTCCATGGTGTTCTTGTGGTTATTCGTCAAGGAAATGAAATGCAACGTATTGAACTTACTATTGCCTCTTATTCTAGATTATATAATCACACTGTATAAGTTATACACATAATTAAATAGTCTGGTTTTATTTAATTTGATTTGTTCATTGTGATTTTATTATCTTAGCTAAACTTTATTCAACTTGCCAACTGCTACTATACAAAGCAAGGGTTACATACAAGGTAAATTAATGGTATTGCACTTTGTGGGAATCGTTATTGCCCAAGTTTAGGCAGGAAGTTAACCAAACTAGTGACTAAACTTTCATTGCACCAAGTTTTGTAACACCAATAACATAAGGTAATTTGTTTTAATGGATTGAGTAGGATAATAACAATACAATATTACGTCAGTAATTCCATAACGCAGCAGATTAATTATGTTTTATACATTAAAACTTATGTAATATGTCACCTACAATCTAATTTGTTATAACGGATTTAATTTAGTATTCCAATATTATGATATTACTGCGGCAGAACTCGATCTGTTCACACTTTGTGATTAGCGGCATAATTATTTGACTTTAGGATAATCATAATAACAATATCTATTAATAAATTATACATGTTTTTAGTCAATTTACTAACAACAGGTCCTCTCTTTCACTTAATCTCCATAAATACAATACAACATAAATAAATATACCAACATCAATAATACACAAAAAAATTTATAAAGAAATACAAATCTATAAAATATAACTTTTAAAATATAAAATAACATAAAATTGGTAAAACTAAATATATACACATTAAATGTATCTTCTAAATATGTACATAAATTTTATCTTCAATGCAAATTATAAATAAAAGGAAATTATGCTATACAGAACCTTAAATATATAATTGAGCCTCTTAAAAACATACATTCAAGAACATGAAGCAAAACACTCAAAACCGCTGACGTCCCAAAACTATCCCAAAAATATAACAAAACCAACATAAAAAAGTTTTCCTTAAGTGAACACAACCATTGCTGCATACAAAATTTTTCGCCAATGAATTCAATAGTTGAGACATACTTTTAAAATCATAAAATCGATAATTATTATTTTATTTTTAACATTTTTTACACAATAAAAATACTGATTTCTCATATTTAAAATCAGCCGTCATAAATTAATAATATGTTGGTTTATTGCTATTTTATTTATAGTAAAACGCATCTGTTGCAATCAATTTATTATTTGTATTTGCTGTTTTGCATTGTAATAAAAAAATGCATTTCACGCAAAAACTGAGGCCATACTACCCACGCGACAGGATCTATATCAGCAGTACCTCCACCACCCTAGTCCAGTCAAATGGTGTTTTTTCCAGGAAAAATATAGAAGTTTTTTTCTCGCTTGTTCTATATGTTTTTTGGGGGGCTGAATCCGAATTTAAACTTTGCTACTTCCCACGGATAAGGATTCACAACGAAAATTGTCAAAAACCTCAAAAGTTTCGACTTTTTTAAAGTTTTTTTGCCAAAAAGTCATAAATCTTTGCACTTTTTGAGGTAGACTATTCTATACAAAATTTAAGTATATTAAATTTTCTACAAAAATCACCCCTCAAATGTATTTTTTGGTTGAACGGTTTGGCTACTAGAGCGCGGCGAAAAAGGGTTAAAATTTCCTACTTTGTAGAAAATCCAGTTTTTTGGTAGTTTTTCGCTTGTAACTAAAAAACTATGCTTGTAATTAAAAAAAGCTTGCATTATACTGAAACTAAATTAAATCCCATACAAATTGCACACGTTAATCACTTATTTTTGCCAAATCGTGTAGCCGCTAGAGCGCGTTGAAATTTTGTCACATTACCCAATTTAGCGGTTTCGCGGAAAAGAAGTGTTGAATATACTGTCATAAATAATTTTTTACTTGAAATGGTTCCAGAAATTTTGAATAAACTGTGCTTTGATGCCAATGACTAGCTGATCATAAAATATTATTGAATACACTTTGAGATTTAGGGGACAGAGGAATTTCGTATAAATGGTTCTGTAGCTACTTCTCTGAACGAGCACAGGGTGTGTAAGTATACCGAGGAGGGGTACACCGGGGGGGGGGGGGGGGGGGGTGCGTAAGTACACCGCTGCCCATAACTCATTTGGCCTCACAGGGATCTGCGCTAGCTATTCTTTTTCTAGTATATATAAATGATGGTTTTATGGAACTATACCTGCATTTGTGGAAGATCCTGCATTGGATTATAGTACTGAATTAAGCATACAGCTCTATTTTTATATCCAAAGTAACATAGATAGATTGAGGTTCTGGTTTGATGAAAATTTTATGTTACTAAGTAAAAAAAATAGTTTATTTTAGCTAAGAACGAACGCTGTGTTAATAGAAAATAATCTAGTAAGTAAATGTTATAAATTTATGTATTTCAAGTGAGATATATTCATTGAGTAGTGATCGTATGTGTATTGCGTAAAAATGATAATATAACGTACCTTGGGGTTACTTTTGATTATAATCTGAATTGGAAGATACATGTGAACAAATTATTAGTCGAACTAATCTTAAATGTTAAGAAATTTTATTATTTGCGATAAATATATCTAATGTCTGTTTGAAAATAACCATTTATTTTGCCCTTGTTAACTCAAGATTACATATAGTACTGGATATCATATTGGGGAGGTACTTATTTGTAACATTGCCTTAATAATAAAACGCACAAAAACACATTGTTGGAGCTATTCTATCTAAGGCAATAATCGAACCTTTGGTTTAAATTTTTGTTATGTTGAATATATTACTGTTGCGCCATTTATTTGTTTATACAGTTTTAAGAGTGTTTTTTTTGTAACAAGCTTTAATAAGGAGACATAAATATAATTTATATGTATCTAGACTGCGTAGTAAGGTCAATAAACACTAAAGTTTATGTTTAGTTAAGAATGTTGTTTTCTGTTTATATTAAGCTAGGTATAAACAATTATGTATTTTATGTATGTATGTATGTATAATTTGCAAAGAATATTGTAAGTACCGCAACATGAACTCCTTTCATTTTCAATCTTTATTGTTAGTTATTATATATATTAAATTTTAAAACGTTTAAAAGAAGCATTAACTATACAAACAATACAACTTGTTTACAAGTATAATTTTGTATCAGTTTATACAAAACGTATAGTCTGAAGCCATAGCAAAGACAAAAAGTTCAACAGACATGTAATCAACTGAATGGATCAGGCGACATAGTTCTTTAGGACTCACATAAGTTCCAAATGTCAAATATCCTCGTTTGTATTCTTAATATTTCAGTGCTTTAGAAAAGAGCGGACTCCATATTGGCATGATGTTCTAGATTGGATATACTTTTGTATTGGTTTCTTAGATATTATTTTTATTGAAAGCTGTTGCAATATTTAAGAACACAGTAGTAAGTAGTAATTTAACATGTATCTACATTAAGTTTAAGAACTCAGAATATATATTATGTAGGCCTATAGTTTTTAAATTGATTCGAACATTTTTACTAAGATAAGATTATTAAATATTATGTTTGTATTCCTAAATAATTTAAGGTTTCTTCAGCTTTAGTAATTTTTATTTAATCAAGGAGAGTCTCATCAATTGTACTCCCAACAATATTACAAGCCATTGCAATAAATAAAACTTATTTACCTTTATAAGAAGCAGTATCTTGTACATGTTAGATAAGTATGAGATAGTAGCCTACCTTCTACTTGTGAAGGAAACTAACTGTGTGACAAAGCAATTGCTATAACTTACATCTTACTCAATCACAACTATAAAATAGTTATAGTTATTTAAATACCAGAAACACTTATTAGGAACATAAAGATCTAGGTAAAAGGAATGCTTTAGGAGACACGTATATAAACCTAATAAATCTTTTGCCTGTAATGTGTTTCAATTTTATAAATTCTTACCATGCTGTTTAAGTATACTTTATTGTTAACAAATACATCAAAGGTTGTTACAAAAGTATAAAAATGTCGATTAAAGAAAGTATTCACCACCAGACCTTAACTTTCACATAACTGTTCCCTTGTTTTCATAGTTTATGTATCTGCAATGAAAACGATTTGATACACCAAATATAAAACTAGATAGTTGTGTGCAAAGGTCCATCAACAGACATTATTTCCAATTTATAATAAGCAACTGAATTTCCTCAGAATAATCTGAAATTAAAGGTACTTAATTTTTATCTCATAGAGTTCTATAAAATGTATGTGTAAAAGGTTTTGGGTTAAAATTTTAATTTATATTACTTAATTAAGGTACAGTATATATGTATATTATTTCAGAATCAAATAAAATTCGAAACACTAAACAACTTATTAATAAATTTTTATTTTTTTTTTTTATTTTTTTTACAATAATTGCTCCGACTACTGTATACGGTACACTATATATTAAAATATATACATGTATCAGCAATTCGTAAAAAGCGAATAAACTTTATAAACTTTCACGGTATTATAAAGAACATAATATAAATTATTAATTAAGTACTTGCAAGTTGCAGTTACCAACTTACAAGTTCTCCGATATTTGTAATGTATTTATAAAAAAAAATGAATTATTGAACTCATTTTGATCAAACACATTATAGAACCGCTACAAATATTTTAACGTATGAAAACCATTAAAGTCAGATCAGGCTATATAAAGTAAGTGACGGGTAGATACCCGATGTATATGTTAATTAACATAAACACTCGTGTATGTGAGTTTAACAATACATTCAAAAACACTTCACGTAATAATGATAAACATACTTCTACTTACCATCTGATTAGTTTTGTTCTCTTTGGTATGAAGTTTATTGAATCGATTTTAACAGAATCGATTTTTGTTACATTTTTACATGAGTTTTTTTTTTAATACAACTTCATAACTAGAAAAGTTAGGTTTATAAGTTAGTAAAATACATTTAAAAAATTTAAGTTATGTTTCTAATATGTAACCGTGATTACGTAACTAAAGTATTTTGTATTAAAACAGAAGTAATATGTCCAATTAAAAAACATTATTTAGAACTTTAATGTTGTTCATGTCGATACAGCATTGGGCTATTTACTCTTAACACTTGAGAACTTCACAGTAAGCTATTTCTTAGTGCTTTTCCTTTTAATTATGTTTGTATACTTTGAAACTATCTATTTATAAATTAATTATATGTATTCCAAGGATTATTGTATGATTTCACAACAGAGTATTATTTGTACAATATTTAGTAAAGCGTTTGAATTGTTAAATTTCTTTGTTTATTACTTAAAATTTACGTGCAAAATAAATAATGTGTGTTAAAAATGACAAGTAATTAAAACTCTTAATTTAATAGTAAAATTTATCAAACTTAATGCTTCACAAAGTACTTACGATTTAAAAGAATGAGTAAACTAGTCGTAATAATAAATAATAATAAAATTGATTTTGTATTCCTTACGGTCTAGAAAACTTAAAATACGGTGTATATATGCATTGTACACAAATCACGGAAGTAAAGCGACATTCCAGTCACGTCATTCTTTCAGCTTAAACATTAGCCTTTGACATGAAAACACAACATCCCTCTTTTCAGGTAAAGTAACAAATTGGATTAACTTCTTATCAACCTGAATAATAAACAAGTTTTTATAGAAGTAGGCTTTGAAATATGCCAACTAGATAATGCAGTCACAGTAGTTACATAATAATTACAGCTTAATTTAAAGAAAATAAGACTTTAGGCGTAAATTTTGATACATGATAATATCACCACAAATAAAAAAATCATTAACTTGACTTACTATGAATTGAGTAGTTTACCATACTTAGAACAAAATAAGTTCTATGCTTAATTCTTAAAACATAAAAATTTACATTTATAAGTTAAAAGTAAAATGTTATATTTTGTATATTGTTATATTTGATTAATTAAATGAAATACATTTTTACTTATTTTAACTAAAAATGAATCAATTCTGACGTATTTCTGATGTCTATGAAAATTAAAGAAAGAAACAATATGTTGGACTAGTTAATTTGTAGAAATAATTTTCTACAAATATTTTTTAAAGTTTGAGTAATACTGAAACATTTCTTTTGTAAATTACGTCAAAATATTATAGAAACTGCACTAAGAATTTAAAAAAAGATAATTTCATATATTCAAAAATAAATCGTTAGAAGAATCTATATCTGTTTTTAGGTTTTAGTATGGGAATTAATTTTAATCGATATATATATAAAAGCGAAGTACCACTCACCCACTCATCACGATTCCTCAAAAACTACCGAACGGATTGAAATGAAATTTGGTATGTAGCTTCCTCTAGGGCCAGGTGCTCACAAAGGAAGGGTTTGAAAAAATTCGAAATTTTAGGGGGGGTTTGGGGGGATCAAAGTTACTAAAATCATAATTTCAGATCTTTTATTATTATGACAATAGTTATTTTATTATTTAAGATCTATATATATAAAAGCCAAATACCACTCACTCACTCACTGACTCACTCATCACGATTCCTCAAAAACTACAGAACGGATTGAAATTAAATTTGGTATGTAGCGTCCTCTAGGGCCATAAGTGCTCACTAAGGAAGGGTTTAAAAAAGTTCGAAATTTTAGGGGGGGTTTGGGGGATCAAAGTTATTAAATCAAGATTTCCTCATAACTACAGAACGGATTGGAATGAAATTTGGTATGTAGCTTCCTCTAGGGCCATAAGTGTTCAATAAAAAAGGGTTTGAAAAAATTCGAAATTTTAGGGGGTTTTGGGGGGATAAAAGTTATTAAATCACGATTTCCTCAAAACTACTGAACGGATTGGAATGGAATTTGGTATGTAGCTTCCTCTACGGCCATAAGTGCACACTAAGAAAGGGTTTGAAAAAAAATAGAAATTTTAGGGGGGTTTTGGGGGGATCAAAGTTATTAAATCACGATTTCCTTAAAACCACCGAACGGATTGGAAGGACATTTTTTATGTAGCTTCCTCTAGAGCCATAAATGTTCAATAAAAAAGGGTTTGAAAAAATTCGAAATTTTGTGGGGGGTTTGGGGTGATCAAAGTTATTAAATGACGATTTCCTCAAAACTACCGACCGGATTGGAATGAAATTTGGTATCTAGGGCCATAAGTGGTCACTAAGAAAGGATTTGAAAAAATTCAAAATTTTAGGGGGGGTTTGGGGGGATCAAAGTTATTAAATCACGATTTATTCAAAACTACAGAACGGATTCGAATGAAATTTGGTATGTAGCTTCCTCTAGGGCCATAAGTGCTCACTAAGAAAGGGTTTGAAAAAATTTGAAATTTTAGGGGGGTTTGGGGTGATCAAAGTTACTAAAATCATAATTTCAGATCTTTTATTATTATGACAATAGTTCTTTTATTATTTAAGATCTATATATATATAAGCCAAATACCACTCACTGAATGAACACATAAAAAGAATACAATTACGTTAAAAAGACTGAAAATACCAACCACCACGGGCAACGCCGTACGGGTCAGCTAGTCAATACATAAACTCACAATTTATGGCAAGAATTAAAACAAAATATGCGAATAGAAAATATGATAACATGTAGTGGAACCGCTTGCTTGGTGTAATGTGTCCCTTAATCTAGTTAATGAAATTATTTTGTCAATAACATACGGAAAATTTAAATGAATTTAATACAAATTATGACCTAGCTCAGTTTGGTGCCAAAAGTTTCTAATTTGAAAATGTGGCCTAAAGGGCGTGAGGTGAAGCCTCGGTAAAATGTTGCCTGAAGGGCGGTGAGGTGAAGCCTCGCTAATTCGGTCCTAAAAAGGGCCGAATATGTTGGAAAACGTGAGCCCGAAGGGCGTTTGATGCAGGTGAACGGTTCGTTGCGCTGCGCTGTCGTTTTCGTTGCTTGGAATGACGTTTCGAAGTATGTGACGATAGAACACAAGGTGTTGTAGTGAAACACAGTAGCCTGAGCAAAGTTCCGCAACGCCTGGATACGAAGACTGTAGTCAAGGATAAAAACTACTGTGCTTTGTGTCGGCCCTGAAAAGGACCGTGTGTAGCTTGAAGAGCGTGTTTGTGCTTCGGGTGTCACGTAGAAGGAGCTACGGCGGAGGTTCTAGCCGTACTAGCCTCTTTTCCACGAACGGTCTTCTTTGTATATGCTGTTTTGCGCTAGTATATGAAGTTGGCGTAGTTGAAAGAACAAGACTTATTTTGAATTTAGAATTGAATTTTATGTTTTTGTGCTTTTATCCTGGCGATCGGCAATACTTCTTCACTAACTCGGCGACTCTTCCTTAGCTTCACTTCTATCGGCGGTTTGCCGGCGTGGCACTGGTCTGGCCAATTTTTTCGTAGCTAGGCACTATTCCGGCCAACGAATTCTTCCGCACTTCGGCTTTTCTCCACTTTGCTGGCTCTCGGCGTTGTTTCAAAGTCCGAAGTTCGCTTTCTACTTGGTGTCTATTGCAGAGTGAGGTTCACTAGACGTTCGCATGCGGAGTCCAGGTAGGATCCGTTCCAGTTGAGTTGAAGAGATGAGTTCGCTTGGCAAAGTCCAGGTAGGACCTTTTGTTCGCTGGTCTGGTAGTGAATCCAGATGAAGATTTGGATTTTCGCTTGGTCTGTGGTGGTGAACGCAGATATATATA
>JAGFPH010003581.1:64493-106910 GCA_018207615.1 Philaenus spumarius | reverse complement strand
CCCTAATGACTGTAAGAGTCAATCTGAAACATAACAAAATCTCATTAATGGTGTAGCGGTGGCGGTCTTGAAGATGTCTCTACTCGAGACCAGCCATCAACGGAATTTAAGATCCATGCCTAAAACATCACTGGCATACTGGGGGTCCCGGAGCTCCGATGAAGGCACGATCCCGAGAACGAGTGAAGAAGTCGGGCTGGAACAGAAGAAGAAACGAGAGAAAGTCATTCCCCGAGACCGGGCCGGCAGCAGAGCTGCTTGACCCGTACCAAAACAGCACTGGCAGAGGGATCCCGGAGCTACGATGAAGGCCCGACTCGAGTTCCGAAGTGAAGAGATGCTGATACAAGTAAGACAATGAATTAGCGCTTGAAGAAATCGCTACCCGCAGCCCGACCGACAGTCGGACTACGGGAGACTGGAGAAAGAGTCGGCCGGCGTTGTGTGGTGATCGTCCGTCGACGAAGAGTGCATTGTATGGGTGACTACGCTGCCCGCAGTAACCAACATCAGGTAACAGGAGGGACTCCCCAATGAAGGCATCCGCCAGCGACGATGAGTGTGCGTCCGTTAGTCGTGTTCGATGTGAAGCGCTTCTCCAGTGAAAAATAACATCTAGGTGCGAAATATAATACCTTGGGGACGTAGTCGGCGAATTACCTGGCAGCAAATTTGCCGAGCTCCGAGCCACTGTAAAGATGAGAATTGTTGGAGCGTTCTTAAGTTAGCGTCAGCTAGTTCTTAAGTTCGCGTGGGGACTTAAGGTAATATTTTCGTTAGAAGTTACGTGGGAGATTGTGACCTTCTCGGACGTAGTGCTATGAACGCCGAGAAAGTTTGAAGTTGTTGTTTCGGCCGTTTGAACGATGATATATTTTTTTTTTCGGCAAACGTTTCTACGATTGCCACTAAATATATAACGTGACCGGGGAACTGAATTTATTGGGGATTATTGAGTTATTACGACAGACGTTTCGCGGGAGATAACCGAACTTTCCTGTAAGGCGAGGTCTCGTCTGCGGGGAGAAATTATACGGTAGAAGTGAAGGAACCGTTCGCAGTGATGTCGCAGTGTCCTTGGCGGGAGAACGTGTTTACGTTTCCCAGACAGCTCCAGTGCGTGGTCGGAATGGTCCTTGAGAAATTTGTGGGGAAATAATACTAGTGACTTTCTCGGAAGAAGATGTCTCAACTCCCGAGGAAAGTACCCGTAGATTATTGAAGTTTGCCGGCCGATATCGTCGTGTCCTTGGCGGTCGAACATGCCTATGTTTGCCAGACAGATATTATATCGACCGGGGACGTATTAGAGTGAAGCTCTGAGGAATTTAAGGCGAGTTTTCCCGTAAAAGGCATTTACGGGAAAATCGCATGACTCTGACTGATGTTAACCCTTTTGACGTTTACATTATTAGTAAGAAATTAAAATTAAATTTAATTATATATCATAATATGTAAATACCTTCTTTGTAAATTTTTTGTGTAAAACAACTCATAAGCAGAATTATAAATAATAAAACATGTCTTATATAAATATCTTCCGTTTTATTTTGTTGTTTGAGTTTATTTATAATACATTTTCAAATATTTATTATTAATTAATCCATACTACGTAAGAAAACTTTTGTTTTTCTAATTAATTAACTGGCCTATATTTTCATAATGTTAAATTCATTATAAATCAACTAAACTATTATGTCGAGGTATTTTATTCAGGGGTATAAAAATTAATGTATAGTTAAATATAGAAAACTGTAAATAGGAAATATACAAAGAGAAAAATACATATTATTTTTAAACCAAATTTCAGTGTAACACTTTAAAGTAGGTAATAATCCCGTATGTTTGTTGGTGTGAATAAAGTGTTTATTGACATACAAAACTTTTCAAAGAATCCCATCCTGTGAAAAAGTGTAAATTTTTAATACCATATTATTTTAAAATGTTATTAACTAATAAAAGAGAACACTTTTGGAACTAACTTGAATACAATGTTTTAATAATTGTGTTAAAACCCCTAGAAATTTAATTTTATTATTAATGGTTATTGCAACACATTAACATGCCTCTAGAATATACAAATGAAAGAGTTGTAATCTTATGTTAGGACCCTTGATCGAATACACCAGTAAACATTCTTTATAATGTTAATTATTTGTATGAGATTTTAGCATGCAATTTTAACGATGGACTCTCAATATTATAGAAGGTACAATATGTTAGTTAGTAAACACGTCATAATCTGTTCACAACCAATAATCACTAGCAATAGAAAGACTGTAGGTGTAGGACACTCCATAGAAATTGTACCTTCTTTTGTAACACAAGAATAGTTGAATATTTACAAAGTTTTCTCTAAGTTTTCTAATATTCCAATTCAGTTAATTTTCTAACTTTATCATTGATGTAAAGCTTTTTAAAACTAACATTAGTACGACAATGTGACAAAATATGTTTCTATGAAGGACTGCTTTAGCTCTCCTGCTCTATGAACGTTTATTGATAATTCATAATAACTGTTCAATGTCTCAAACGAGGATTATTTTGTTTGTAATATTTCTGTAGTTAGTGGTATTGTAAATGCAGTAACTGATTTCACTATGGTCTGCAAAGAACAAAATATTTAAACACAAATTACAAAATATTGTGTTTTATCTAATATCATTGTAATAGTTTTTAGTTAAGTTAATTTTAGTACCACTTTTTATAAGTACAGTAAATAGAAAGAAGATAATTTTATATTACAATTTTATTATTGATAAGTGTTGTAAAACAATAACGAAGTTTACTGATAGCATGTTTATTTTCAGAACTGTAGAAGATTTTACTAAAACTAAATAATATATTTGCAAAAATTCCTTCCAACTATAAACAAATTACAATAATGTAAGCATTTATATATTTTTAATGAATAAATATTATAACAAGAAATTTTAGAACAAATAAATGAAAGAGGCTGATAAAATTAAAAATCTTGTATAAGAGAAAAGTTGTAAACAAGAAGTTGTTATTAGCAGAAGTAATTTCCAAACGACAAACTTTTATAATTACAAATTATTGTTGAGAGAAATAAATAAAGTTGTTCATACTTTGTAGAAACTTTACTGCAGCTAATAGCATAATTAATGTTAGCTTTACCATAACTTTGTCAAAGTTGTTGTTAATCCCAATCTCAGGATTGGTAATAAAACCAAAGTTATTTTTCTATTCCATAATTACTTTAAATAAACTTGAATAATATTATAGTGTTTAACTTGTCATAAACACAATCAGTTTGGTATAAATAATTTAAATATATTATAAAAAAAAAACTGACACATACTTTAGTATATTTCCTATTTTAGATTATGGTATCTATTTAAAGTATTAAATCTTATTTAATTAAGTATTTATTAAAACCACCCGGTTACTTCAGTGATAATCTTTATTTTAATGAATTATGACAAATTGTTATTTATAAACTACTAGGGGAGTTTACATAATATAAATAATGTATTACAATGTGTAGGTTTGTAGCAACTTTGTTACGTCTTATTTTAATGAAAAACGGACAAGTACAATAATTAATTGATTTAACAATGAATAATACTTGAATTTAAATGCCTAAACGGTACAAATTATTGTTAGAAAAATATAATAGTTATTGTTAGATAATATAATCTAACTTTCGGTTGCTCACTATCAATAAATAGGTATACTATTAAATTATTTTATGTCTTATTTATTTTTAATTAGGTTATAACGTAGTGGTTTCTTATTTTTAAATTCCTGGAAGAAAAGTTTTATTGGTTTGTGTGTGTTGAAACATGTGTTGGTTTAGTCTAGGAATAACTTAAAGTATTATTTTGAACAAAGCTGGACATCCGAATCAACTATTTTATATATTATTTTATTCAATTGGTTGCTAAAGTAATGAATGTAAATACATTAAAACAATATGTGTTGGTTTATCAGTAAAGTTAAGGTCCAACCTAAAATTATAGTTAATTTATTTTACCTGCCTTAACGGCAAAATACACACATAATTTATGTTTTTGTGCAAATATTTGTCACATTACGTTTTGAATTAAATAACTTTCATCTTTCAATTAACTTTTTTGAATTTTGTATAATGTTGCTTATTTATTGGTATTACAGCTGTTAAACGCTATGGGTTTTTAGCGCCCAACTGTGAATCTTTTCAAACATTGAAAAACAAATTTTATCAAAATGAATTCCATCATGTTACTCAGGTATAGTGTAGCTCTTCATTTAAAAAAAATCTTCTTATTCGGGAGTTGCAGAGATTACCACCTAAATAAAAACATACAAATTTTAAATATTTATTTTATTAGTATAGGCATTAAAGAAGCTCCACAAATAAATCTATACAAGAGTAACTTTGGGGGGGCATTGATAAGTTTACATGAAAAGAGAGAGGGGAAATTAATAACAATTTAATATCATTATTTAATTAAATTACAATGGTTTAAAATTCGAATGAATTTTTAATGAAGTTGTAATTTTTAATATTAAAAAGAAATTTACCGGGTAATATTTCCACCTTACCTATTGTATTTATTGAAGAGGGTTAAACAATAGTCACGTGACAGGGGTTTAATGCTCGATACATGTTCTCGATAACCAACCCCTCACTTAACTGTATGTTTATGTCCTGGAGTACATCGTTTAAATTGCTGGATTAGTCTGTCATCCAAATGATGAAGCTATTTATCTATCCTGAAACATTTTGTGTACCCAGAAAAGTTTTAAAATGATTGCATTTTAAAAATACAATTTTGCGTTATTATATTAAATTTCAGTTGAACAACTAAAGCTGTACGAGGGTAAAATAAATGTCAATACACAACACTTATTTATTCTACGTAAAAAGCTTTAAAAAATACATTCATTTTATTTTTCAAAACCTAAAATTAAATATTAGTTTAACGCTATTATGAAATACGAGTTTTTGAACTAAAACTCAATTATTTAAATGATGAAAAACTGTATTAAATTAATGTTTGATACTTCTAGCATCAAAGCATTTGTGTTGTGTCTATTTCTACGATATTTGAAAGGTTTATAATTTTAACTTTTATTACTGGATAAAATCATACAAGTTTTAAACAAACGAATACCCGCCTACGATGCCTAGAAACAATATTTTTATGCTATTGATGCTAACAAAAAACAAATTTTTAAAATATTAAGGATACGTGAATTTATTGTCCAGCTACTAAAACTGAGCTTCAATACAAGTAAGGAGTTAAATAATATATTCTTTTTTGTTTTGCAGTTTTATAATCGCTTCTAAGATTATATTTTTTATAAGATATATTTGGTGATTGATTTAGCTGGTTTTAATGTAATTTGATTCAGTTTTCTAATTATAAAATTACATAAACTATATTGGAGGAACTAAGGGGAAATCGGACGCTACAAACTGTTTTTTATGTTTCATCATGCCTAAGATAGACACTGCTAGTTATAATTAGAAACTGGAGTTTTTATACAATAGTATATAAGATTTTATTAAAGTAAACTATTGAAAATATACCAGAAACATAAATGCATAAAATGTATTTTTTATAGTATAAAAAATCAGCTTTAATTAATTTTACCTTTGGTAAATGAAAAGAATATTTCATTATTTCTATGAAATTATGAACCTATTTGAATTTGTGGTGAAAAATTCATTTTTTATTATAAGTATTTTTGCTGGTAACTGGCCTCCATACCAATTTCCAATTTTACCGCATGTTGTTTCTTGAGTTTGTTACGAATTAATGGGGTGTGTGATCAAAAATAAATATTAGTTATATTAATTATTAGAGTTAGTATGTTTAGTGTAAAGATATTACTTTGCGTAAGACAGATAGAGGTAAACAAGGAAGCATAACAAGGAAGGATGAGCTTGGCGGAAGTGTTTTTGTGATGCACGGAAGAACAGTGTAGTTTGTCAACACGGAAGTTAGATGGGTTATATAAGCATAACCCTAATCTAGATTCGAGGCCAGTCTGTTAAAGTATGGGGCCGGAAAGCTAGGCCAGTTAGCTAGGGACGTTTGGCCGGGACTTGGCCAAGTATTGTGTTTGAGAAGCTAAGGGTTGGAAGCTGGACAGCAAGAGACAAGTCATCACTACGAGAAGTCTACACGAGATTGAAGGACGAAACCGGTTCTGCAATAGAACGAGATTTGAGTGAGTCACAGAGTACTTAGTCTATCGATATCACATTGAGTTTGGAGTCAAAAGTTTTAACGGGAAAGTTTAATTAAAGTAAATTCAGTAGCTTTGTTTACCGAGTTCTTGTTTCAGTCTGTCATACGAAAGTAGTATCTAGTAAAGGGAATTTATGTAGAGCATAAGTATAGGCTAATGTATCGAATCAAATGTACCTGTACAATTGCAAGGGCTTGCGAATAAAGCAATGTTAAAATAAGTATTACCACTGAACCACTGATGCAATGTTTTTATTGATCTGTCCCTTTGTTACTAATATAGTAAAGTATTGTTTGAACCCGGGTGATAAGGGAACTAGAAATCCCAAACCTATCAAGTTCTAAATTACTGTTTTCATAAACTTATAAGTTTTTCACTATTCTATTTTATAATATGTTTCTTTGAATTTCTATTATAGTTAACATGTGCCTTCGTTTCCTATATATGTCTCGAGCTATTTAGTTTATACTTCTTACGGTAAAATGTTTACTTAATAACGGAAATTATCAAAATTCGTAACACAAACTATTTAAAAGATTATCGACAGAAAAGACCTAAAGGTTAAAACGAAATAACATTAGTCCAAAAGCATGCAATTTTTTACATGATTAGAACTAATACTGTGTAATACAAAATAATATAATATAATGAATTAGTTTTAGATTGAATCTTAGTCCAAGGGTAAGAGTAAGTCTATTGGGTTAAATTTGGAAAAACAAATGTTATCACACTTTCAGCTTTAGCGGTTGCATTATTAAGAAAATTACATTTAGCACTTTTGTTTGGTTTTGTGTAACGTGTTTGTAAAATTGTCTCTCTTCTAATTGCAAACGGATAACATACTTTTAAAAATAAATTATCTTAATTTTTCATAGAAATAGTTTTGGTTTTACATATGCAAACATTTCGTAAAATATTTCACATACATTTTATTATTTATTTGCTAAAACAATAGTAAAGGCCTTTTAGTTTAGTTGGTTGAAATCCAAATACTTATTGAAGAAAAATAATTTGATAGCTTTTATACCATAAAGGAAAATTAGTTTCAGCAGTTTGTCTAAGCCAATATACAGTTATTAAAATGTATGATTTTTACTTTCCAAAATAAAAATTGAAATTTTAAATATTTCTCTTTACAACATAATCTACAATTTCAACTAAAGTAAGGTAGAATATATAAGTCAAGGTTAGTGTTCTAGTGTTAAATAATATATTATATTATTAAATTTGTTTTGTTTTATAAAATAATTTCAGTAGCTTTGATAAACAGGAATATCAAAACGGCTAGAAAGTGGTAAATGTCAGTTAGGTCTATATAAAATTAATTTGCATAAAGGAATTATTGTTTATAAAATTTAGACAAAACTCATAGTTTGCACACGTCTAAAGTGTTTAAATAAAAGAGAATTAAGTAATTTTCACGAAATAAAACTACTTACTTATTGCATACATGTAAAAGCTCTATACCAATTTAATAATTTCAAAGCAGCTTTTTCTTTTTTTATGTTTCAAGTTAATTGATTAAATACTTGTCCTTTTTTAAATGAATTATTTTTACGACGATAAGAAAATTAATGTTTCGGTTGTTAAATTTAACGTAGCAGAAATCTGTTACGATTACCAAGTTTAGAACAAGGAGGGTAAAATGTGTAGTAAAGGACTTTAATACAAGAAAAGAGAACATGTAACAAAATGTTCATATTATTTACGTTAGTTATACTACTACTAAATACTTTTTATTTAAACTCATGCAAGTAAATATTTGAGCTGTAAATCTATGGTTGTGTGATATTTAACATATATTTGCAAAAAAATATATGTAGTATAGGACAAAAATAAAGTTTCCAGAATTTTGGTTAGTTGTATAATCCAAGACAAAAGGATTTTACTCATAAATATTTTTTTTTTCAAATCAAATTATTTTTGTTTTATATTTTAATAAATAAAACTTACTGTACATGTTCGTTTACCTTCGTAAACTCCACCTACATTGTTTTTACACATTTATACATTTTACAACGACAAAATGGAAATTAAGTGCTTAAAAAAACTAAAAAATGAATAATATAATATAAATAAATTGTATTGATACTTATCGAAAGCTATTTTTTAGTTATTTTTAGTTAAAGTATTTACCTATTTTTTTACTAATTTATAAAAAAAAAAAACGATTACCCCTTTAAAAAAAATAATTTTTTGTTTTATGCTAAGAAATGGCCAAATTCACCCACCAACAAAGTTTCAGGTATGGGTGAATAATTAATTGTGGTTTCAGAGATTTTGTTGGGATCCAATTTAATAATAGATTATCCGAAAGTGGTATTGAGAAATAATCCGACTTTACTAATTAATTTGGAAATAATAAAAAAACAAAAATGAAAAATACAAACACAGAAAAAATACTCGAGATATACTACACGTATAAATAGACAATACTTTATATTATTTTAATTAGGAAAATAAAGACTAATTGACTAAATGACAAACAAACAATAACTTCACAGTGCCATACAATATTCTGATTACAAATTAGAATACACTTTGTTGTAATTCAAAGTGACAGTTTGAGTAATGCATTAGTATGTAATAGCTATATGAAGGTGTGGAGAATATTAATTAAATAACTGAAGTATTAAATGTTGTTTATGTATTCACTATTTACGCTTCATCATTTAAAGCTTTGTGTTTCAAAAATAAACCTAGAGCCAAGAGCTTTGATGTGTAAATAATAATGGTGGGATTATACAAATATACCTTATTTATCACCTAGATTATAGATTATAAAACAACACTAACATAATTAAGATAATAAGTAACCAATACCAGAATAGTACATTATTTGTAACATTAAATATATTAATTTTAAATTAATTTCATTGTATCATTCTTTAAATGTACTTATTTGTCAACATAAAGTGAAATATATATTAAATAATAAATATTTAAGACGAAAATAGTTACTTTTACAAAAAACAAACAAACAAAAATATTACATTTAAAATTACACTGACATTAAAAATATATATATACTAGAAACAGACTCAGGACTGATCTGTTCTAACTTGCATAATCTTCATCAACACTACTAGAACAGCAACTAGAGGTCATGGCACACTTGATGGCACACTACATAATATTATTGTCTGACGGAACAATGTAATAGGTAATATGATAATATAGTTTAAATGTACGATGTAATGCATGATGTTGATATATTTTCTATTTAAATCTATTTTCTAATATAAGTGTCAGTTTATAGTTATTCATACTCCAACATTATATTAATGTTTATAGTAAATACTATTAATTAGGGATTTTGGAGTCTTTGAAATTTTCATGAAGAGTTTACTAAAGTGAAAATCGACTGTTTGAATGCATTTATTACTCACTGTATTATATTTTGAGATAGCGAAATCCTATTATATAAAATATAATTAAAAATAATAATTTATATTTTTGTAATATTTAAATATTTTGTTTTTAATAACTTTAATTCAAAAATATATTTTCCCATTGTTTGTTTATTTTTTACTATTTCTATAATACATATATAAACGTATTGAGAGTAATTTATACATTTTGATTTGCCTATTGTTAGTAAATAGTAATTCTCGTCATATGTACAGCCTACTATGTCATGGAAAATGTTTTTACATAACTGTTTCTTACATAGTTGTTCATACATGATATTTTCCTATTTTTGAAAATTTTTTGTGATTTTTATTCTGGATTCTTAAGAAATTTGGTTTAATATAAGTGAGAAAATATTTCTTTAAAATCCAGTTTAATATATTGCTTTAATACAATTATTATTACTAACAGCTTAAAATGTCCCTAAAGTCATTGGAATTAGGTAATAGTCATATATGTACATAAGCTAAGCAGAAAAAATGCGGTGTTCAATGCGTATGTTTCACTAACTGTTCTACAAATTTTAAAATAGGCTATCTTCTGTTTAGTTATACTAAATTTTCATTCTTTAAAAAACAGTTATACACCTAATTGAAAGTAATTTTGGTTCTGTGTACTTAATTTGTTTTAATGTAATTTTTATAATGTATATTCAATGTTTTTTTTATTTCACAGTTTTTTCAACCATTGTATTCGTTAAGCTTTAATGTCTGACTTATTTCTTTTTATATGTAAGCTTCCTCCTCTGCCTTTTTTTTATTATTGTGGTACGAATAGGACTACAATTACACGCGAGTAATATGCCGATTGATATGCCATCGATCGGACATTCGATAAATCAAATAGTTACTCAGTTCAAGATCACAATGCAGATCTTAAATTTGTTACATAACTAACAATATTATGCTGGTAGGTGCATTATTAGGCCTACTTAAAATCCTTACTTGGCATAAATTGCTTCTTATATATACATTAAATTATTCATATTCATAATATCGTAGTAATATAAATAGTTTTACTAAACTACAAAACATATTTTATAGAATTTACAATATGTTATTTCTATCTTAGATCTGAGTAAAGAAATAAATATCATATAGTGATTCAATTCCATTAAATATATGAATTTGGTTTAAATATATATAATATAATTGTGTGTCACAAATTCATTTGTACAACTCTAACTCTAACAACCAACCAGTTTTATGAATCAAAAAGTATGATGCAGGATGACTTTAGTAGTCTTTGAACTGTAGCATGAATCAAAGTATCAATAATGTACATACACAAGTTTATTGAGGCTAAACCCCATAATATTTAAACATCTACTATAGTTGTATTACTGGTTATAAGTAGTTAACTTGCGCTATACGCTGATGACAGCTATCTTCGCTACTATAATTTATGGTCAAATTTAAACTTGATGTTAAACATTATTCAAACACAAACTTTATAACATTTATAAACATTATTTATTATTTTTCAAAAGAACCTGCACATGATTTAGTTAATTAATTTTTAAAGAACCAATCAGACATGTAAGTTGAAGAATCAAACAATTTTTATTTATTTTCAAGGTCTAAAGTAATTAATTGTTTTAAATTTAACGTTGCAAATTCAACCTTAAAATCAATGTTAATTTATCAAACATTTTATATTACATACCTAATACATTTGACATTACGGTATAGATATAAAAAAGAGTTCGAAAACCCATTTTTAAAGTGACTAAATGCTATACTGTTCATTTATCCTGCAATACCTTGGACTACATGAGTAAACATAAAATTGAAATTGATTATGCAAAAAAATAAATTTACATAGCCTATATAACTGTAAAACTCTAATCACACTGTTAATATATATAATAAAACCTAAATATACACTAAAACCTTAAAAATGTATATGTATAAAATGTACCTTTTGCACAATATTAGTGGGTATGTTATTAACACTAAATCCAACATAAAACATAGCAAATGTATAAGTAAAAATACATTATATCCTACAACGTAATTATATAAACAATTTAAATTAAACCGTTTGGAATAGACTTAAAATATCACTAAATGAGTATAAAGTTGAAACTTTTTAATTAAATAATTCACAAATGAAAATAAAATTTGTATTGATATTCAAGTATAACCTACTAAAATTTACAAAACTGTTTTACAAATTTACTTATTGTAATATATTCTCATTATTACATAATTATATTATTTTGTTCTTCTGAAAAAAACTATTCAATATTTTATACACATACTTTTCTTCAACAATAATTTTAACTTACAATGAAAAAACTACGTAAACTGTTTATCATAATATTTCCGTTGAGATAATCAATGCTTGATAGTAGATTTTATTTCAGTATTTAAAATGACAATGGAAAACTCCTGTCGCCTACTAACAAGCTAAACAAACTCTTGGGATCCAATTCAAATTTAACTTTTTAGTTTCGTATTAAAATTTTTCTTTAAAAAATCATAAAGCATTATAAATTGAAAAAATAAGCTTAGAAAAAGATTTTGTTCATCAATATAAATAGTTTCTAATTTATATTGATATAAATCAA
Source organism: Philaenus spumarius (assembly GCA_018207615.1). Taxonomy (NCBI): domain Eukaryota; kingdom Metazoa; phylum Arthropoda; class Insecta; order Hemiptera; family Aphrophoridae; genus Philaenus; species Philaenus spumarius. Next base: position 94,723 of record JAGFPH010003581.1, on the reverse strand, counting down.
ATTCCGTGTGTATGGCCTCATATTTAAATCAGAGTATTAACTTTCAGAGTACAATCTGAACAAGATCTAAATTTTATATATAATTTTGAAATGTATTATTTTAAAGTATCAAGTTAAATACTCAATATACCAAGTAACTTGTTATGACATTTGTACGTATATTCTAATACAGTAAACTAAGCTCAGAGTTGCCAGGAAGGGTGTTAAGGTATTCTAGAAGATTACGTATTCCAACAATGCCACTAGACCGTTCCTGAATGTCTTTGTTTATTCAAATTTAAATTAAACAAAGATGTCATTGTGGTTAAAGCCAGTACGCTTGAGTCCAAGGTTGGATAGGTTTCATTGAAGGAGTGTTGTTATAAGTTTTAAATGTACATTTTGCATAATATTTAATTTAATGAGATTTGCATGCATTTAGAATATTCCAGCTTACTCGCTTATGTACATTAACACTTTCATCATATGGGATTTTGCAATTATTGGAGTATCTGAATGAAAAAGGTTTGCGATTAAAAAGTCATGAAATGTAAATCTGCATGCAGAAGGTAAAACATTTATTTTTCGACTGTAAATTTCGGCTATATTTTTTAACTGAATTTGATATTTAATGTAGCCTACTCTTTTGAAGCAGAATTTGACATTATTTAATTGTGAAAAGAAAAATACTTTTGATGTTCAGAATAACTACACGAAGAAAAGTTTAGTAAAAAAAAGATAAACTAAAAAACAAAAAACTGAAAAAGGTGAGAAAACTTTACGTTGTTTTGGCTCCCAAACGTTATGTACACATTTTTTGATTCGAACTAAAATAACATGTATTTGGGATACATGAAAGAAACGATTTCCTGAACTCTAGAAATTAGTTTCTTTAAATCTAATTTTTAGTTAATTTTATGTCAATAGCGTATAAATAACCCTTGTAGTTTTGGTAAATTTGTTTTTTTATTACAGTAAATTAATAAAATTAACCTTTATTCCATGCAAAATAAATATATGTCACGCACTTTTCCCGCCTGGCGAGTAAACTATTTTATAAAATTGTGGTACTAAATTATTGACAATATCATATATATGAGAAATATTGCGAAGTTTTGTTATTATGCAAGACAAATAAATGTTATTACTAAATAATGGACTTAAAATTAAATTATTTGTCTCATATTTATTTATTGTGAAAGTATTGAGGTTGAGAAGCAAGCAGGAACCTACCTCATTTAGGGATCATACTACTGTATATGAAACTCACATCTCTATAGGACCTAAGTCTAATTATCCTTGCCTAAAATATAGACGTCAGTTAAGCAACAAAGCTGCTAATATATCCTTATCTAAGCTTAATAGTTCACAAACACAGCTGGGATTAGTATTGGGGTATGCAAGACAATATCATGGTTTGTTGAATGCTATAGTTATGCAAAGTCCTAACTAATGTTTAATACAGAAGTATACAATTTGATTTATTTTTGTTATAACACAAAAGTAACTGACCATTTATGACCAGATAAACAAGAAGTTTTCGTATAATTGAAATTGATTTTACTACAATATTAAATAAGCCAATGTACAGAAATAACAATAGAAATATATAATATGTGTTTTAAAAGACTGATTTTAATGAAATTTTGTTACATTATAATACTATTTTAGAAACATCTTCTGTCGTGTAAAACTAACTCCAAGACTAATAAACTAAACTCTACAGCGATAAAATTGGTATAACAAAAAAGTTTTAACTTTGCAGAAACAAGTATAGAGCTGAACTTTTATATATGTCTTCAGACACTATTACAATAAAAATATCAAAAGCCAAACCGATATTTCTTCCGCTAAACATTTTATTCAAGGTCAAAGGTAAACAATATTTTTTTTCTCATTTTTATTGTAAAAATATGACTGACTAAAGTTTTTATCTTGCAAATCTCTACGAAAATTGTTCTTATACTTGTTGTCCCTAAGACTATCATTCCTGAGATATCGCGATTTTAAACATCGAAAATACTAAAATATACACTCTTACGTGGCCTGCATAATCGGACGCCACGCATATTTTTTTAATATGGTAGTAAAAATGTACGTATAAAAATATGAAAGTATTGGTTTGTACAGATCACACACTAAAATAATTGTTTGATTCTCAATGTATACAGACTCAGTAACTAATTCCGTTTGCCTGCATAACCTTGAGCAACATCTGTCTGCTACTCCATTATTCGAGTGCCTACGTTCGTATACCTGCTCTTTCTTTGAAAGACGTAAATGAAACATCTTCAGGATTTAACGTTTCTTTACAGTGAACAGACGTGCTTATTGATAACATTTTCATTTCAATTTGTGATGTTGAACAAAGTTTTATAAATGTAAATTTTTTTTTTATTTGTGATAAAGCATTGACTGAAAGTGAAATTGTTACATTTGATCGTGAAATGAAGACTTTAATTTATGCAAGTGTTGAACAAAATATGGGTTTCTTGAATACCTGAAAAGCAAGCAATCTATGACAATCCATTTGCAGTGTCGTAAAGCTCGTGCTTTTCTTCGTGAAACCTGACGGTGGTTGGAGAAAGTTGTTTTTAACCGGTTTTTCAAGGATGAGGGTGAACAAATGTCTGTCTGCACTGTCACCACTACCAAGTAACATCGCGGTTACGCGCATTTCTAAAAATATTTTGCTTGCTCGTCAGGGGAATTTGTTGCCATATATTTTGTTTTACGAGTTTTGAATATAGTTTACATATTAATTTATTGAGTTTTTTTATTTGTAGGTTTGTGCTAGGATAATAAGATAAGATATTAAAATGTACGCAAATAAACTGCAAGTAACGTGTTATGTTACAAAATGTTCTTTGTCAAACTAGTAGTTCACTTGAGCTCTGATGTGAACTTCTCCTGGGATTCCCCTCTCCTCACCGTGACTCACCCTACAGAGGCTTCACGAAGAAACGCACGAGCTGGATCTGCCTTGGGGATACGCAGTGGAAAAGAGAAAGTTTGCGCATGCGCGAGACAGCTGCTAGGGGAAACAACCCACTCAGTTGGTTTGTGTCTCCAATCGTTTGTATTATGGCCTTTCTGAAAACATTTCGGTGTTGTTTAGCTGATGCCTCCAGGGATGTTTGGGTGATTGTTTTTCTCAATCAGTGATTGCAAGTGTCCGCATAAATCTCTTAAACAACATCACCAACAATAAATTTGAATCAAAGAGTTTGTATATCCTATATATTTTTAAATTTAAGTACTTATAAAAAGTTATAACTAAACACCTGAACTTTCCAGAAAGGTACTCAGAATTGAGTTAAAGATACAAATAGATGTATTTTAAGTATAAAGTGTCAGTGGCATCTTACATTTTACTGTATTAACGTCATAGCAAAGAACTGATGTTCGGCGGGTGGATAGCACAACAGTAGCCAACCTTCTATCTCCCCTCCTAGCGCTTCGAGAGTTTCATCACTCAACTCACGGCTTGTAAAATTTACACTCGGAAGAGTAGTAGATCTATTGCTGCAGCTAAAAGACAGCACGATATGGAACAAAGTAGTACCTCTACGATTAGTCCACCTCGTACTAGTAGAGCGCGAGTAAGTTAGTCGGTTTTTTGTTTCATAAAATATTGCTTATTGTGCTGGCGGTGAAGCAAATGAAGAGGCTAAAAAAAGCGTAAAATGTATCAAGTTTCAGTTTAAAGATTCTATTCTGAAGATAGGTCGAACTCGTTCAGATGACGTAGAAAAAGCAATTATTGCCCATATTCAATTGTGAATATATTTAGTTGCTCCTGAGTCTAAGTACCGTACTCATTGTTATAATTAAGTCCTTTTTGATACCTACCATGTTAAGTAAAATAGGTCGTCCTGTAGATGATTCTATTACTTTGGCAATGTATAAAATATTTTCATTAAGTTCAACATGTATTTGCTTTATTGACAATCAGAAGAATATTCTCAACAAAGTTATCTTCTTAGAAGAACGTACATAAACCCAGCAGAAGAGAAAGAAAAATTACAAATGTAGACATTAATGTTACATTAACTATTATATGAAATCCTGGTTCAGTGTGCTTAAATTGTCCATGGTCCACATCCTTTTCGTGTTAGGCATAACAGAAAGACCTCTTGTGAGAAGAAATCCTCTACCTTATAAACAAATCCGAAAATCCTCAATAATAATCAAGCTTTTATTGATTAACAATACTTACAAAAACAGATTAGGTAAATAAGTAGAAACAATACACTATGTTTATACCTCATACTTACCAAATCAATATATTACAATCGATGCCAAAAAATGCTTTCATATCAAACTAACGGCAAGCCATTGGGAATAAGTAGCAGAAAGAAGAAGTAAATAAAATGTGTAAATACATCTAGAAAACAATCATACATAATAATTCATAAACAATTGTATCTTTTTGCAAGTCAGTGATATTTCTATAAAAAACCTATAAAAGTCCAAAATATAAAGCTAGTGAAATTTTAAGGTCTACATAAAACGTAAAAGCCTGAATTTAGTATGCAAAAAGAACAATTAAAACAAAAAAGAGTAGATTATCAGCCAGATAATTTTTTTCCCAGAAATCAACAATAATCCATTCCACTTTAACTATTACAAATAATAAAATTTGTCTCAATTAATAGTATAATGTCTAATAAAACTTAATCACAATAGATATTGGTGTATAGGGAGTAATGGGGAAACCAAGTTAACAAAATAAACAAGTACAATAACTCATATTTGGTGCAGAAATGTGTCCATACTATGTAGAATACGACTTCTTCAACTTTTATAATCGCGATATCTCAGGAATGGTGATCCGTATGAAAATTTTGTTTGTAGATAATTACATAATTTACAACTTTTGTCTCTCGTATTTTTATGATAACACTTACAGTTCACGATGAAATGATGGAAATCGATACTTTTGACCTTGAATGCAATTTTTCGGGACTTATGGTATTTTATTTTTAACACTGTAATAGGGTCGGCGAGTGAGTTACGCACGGGTTTACATTAGGTATTACTTATTATGTATAAGGCTAATATACTTCTATTTGACTTTAAATTTCTGTTAATGAAAATGATAAATAAAATTTGTATTCATGAAATGGTTTAATGCATTTTGTAAGTCACTAAATATTCATGTAACAATTTTACATGTTGCACAATATCAATGTATTTAATTTAAACCTATTAACAAAGTAAAGTATCAATTATTACAGATATGATAACATATTACAAATAATATAAAATAGTATTTATATTATAGATGGAAAGTAAACAAATATATTATTTACAGTATACCTGAAAAACAATAGTCCAGCAAAAATAGACATTTAACTTTTGCAAAAAGTACATTATTGCAAGAAATTTGAATAGTAATTAAAAGAAAACCATCTTGCAATATAATTTAATTTTAGTAAAGTAAAAAAATTAATCAATAGTAATAACATTACAGAAAGGTTTGTAAATAATATGAAGATATTACGTTTACAATAAAACAGTAGCTTTAATAAAGGTTAAAAACATCAGAATCATTTAGTACTATGCCTAAACATAAACTAACCTGATAACTACAGATACATCTTATTGCCTTGTATGAAATCAAACATTTAATGCCAATTTAGTAGTATTTAACTTAATAACTTTTAGTTTTAACACTGTCAATCTTAAATCGGGTATTTTAAGTTATCTAAAAAAAAAAATATTTTAATTTGCTTACAATTAAACGTATTTGTATTTTTTATTCAAAAGTAATATTTGATTGGCGATTGGGATATAATTTGTCAAAGTTATGAATGTGTTTCCATAGTTTGAACGCGTACTCTAATTTAAATAACTTTAACAATTTTGAGAATTAGTTTTCATTGTTTACTATTTTATTATGAATGTGATACATTTCGGAACATAATATATTGAGTCTTCTTGTTACTATTTAAACTGGAATCACAATCATTTAAATGTATAATAGCTAATATCTGCATTCATTGTTAGAGCAACTGTGCTGCAGCTCAACTTAATACCTCTATTCTGTCCAAACAGTGTTTGAGGAATTGTTATTTGGTCTTCGATGTGTTTTAAGGTGTGACTTAAACACTGTTTCAGATAGCGCCAATTAGGATGGTGCACGAAGAGGGGAGTGTGCAAGTCTCCTACGCCAGCTGTAGTCGTGTTGATTGTATAGGCCTAATTATGACACCTTACAGTTACTAAAGCCATATTATAGGCATGGTAATTCATTAACGGTGAAAGTAAAAATATTTGAAATTAGAAAACAAATAATATAAATATTAAGCTTATAGCCACCAGGATTTCTGGTTGAACTTACGTTATGTAATTAATTATTGTAACTTAATTTCTTTGTTTTTCTCCGTCGAAACAATCCCTATTTTAATTTTCAATGACTGGTTTTGGTGAGGTTAAACCAACATCATCAGATTATCACAAAGTTTTGGTAGTTCTATGTCAACATTAAAAGCATAAAATGATTTTAACTGTCACTATCCACTTATTATTTAATTATCATTACTTTAATTATCCACATCATATTAAAGCTAAAGATATTTGCTACAAATTTTATTTGAATCATTTTTGTGAATTTTAAATAATTAAAAAAACTTTATTTTATTGGTGTTTGTTATTTTATAGCTCCCTTAATATTAACTTTAACAAAAAATTTATAAGAACAAACTATGTTTAATATGCATTAAGGAACAAATGTACAAAATATTAATTCGCTGCGGTGAGTATTAACAAACTTAAAAGCAATCTATTGAAACTTTGCATTTGTACCCTTCAAGAGGGGTGGAGTGGGAAGAACAAGGGGGAGAGGCGGGGACTTTTGAGAAAATACATGTCTCATAAGGGTCTACCACATATAAAAAAACAGCTTTCCCCTAATTAGTTGCGACAAAAAACTTTTATTGACTGGGCTAAAAAGCGTTTACAGCTACAGCAACTGACTACTTTTGGTGGAGACTGTACTGAAAGCTCACAGTCGAGTAGGAGAGGGTAAGACGTTACAGCGCATGCTCAAGTGACGCTTCTTGCTACCTAGCACTATCTGTACAATGACTGCCTCTTTCTTTAAACATTGTTTACGTCATCATAAATACTAGATGCTTTAAATCAATTTGTTATTTATTTCTGATAACAAGTTTCGTAGTTTATATAGTTTTCGAGATAAGTTTCAAACTTTTAAAGCACTATGTTTAGTTCATGTAGATATTACTGGGACTCTAGATCGACCAATTATAAGTGCTATTTTGACAAACTACCCAAATTTTACAAATATGAATAAGAACCTAAGCAAAAAAACCTCTACAGGAACTATCGACTTCAAGTACATTTGAAAGACGAATACAAGATATATTGCAATACTTAAAGATGAATTACAACCCAATATGTCCCGACTAAAAGTAGATAATATGACAAGTCACTTAAACTAACCTACAACTAATGTTTGTCAGTAGAACAAGTTTTAATCGAATTTTCCCTATCGCCAACCTTTATCTGTTCGATTGTTTTACATTATTACAATGTAACACTTTAGAACAGTATTTTAATTTTACTTTTATAATAATGGCGTGATTGATCTTAAAAGCAATATTTGTTGGTGCTTTATAAATATGTTTTAGCTGAACTTAATACAGTTGAAAGTGCTTGGCTCGAGCAATTTAAAAAAAATTGATTCATTAATTCGAACTTCAATTATTGTTTTAGTTAATTTTTATCACTCATATACAAGGTTTGGCAAATGAGTGGGTACATCCTGGTAATTTTTTAACGGATAAAAATCAATCACTGAAATTTTTTTTGCAACATCATCAATTGACTTTTTGGTTAGTTAAACAACTTTGTCCATATCTATAAAATATGGTTTTTTGAGAGCAGCTAAAAATCTTGAATGTAAAGTTTTATCGACAGCTCTTGACAAAAGAAGAACCATGAAAACCAGAGGTCTCTATCCCAATAAAGTCGACATATTTTTTACACCAAAATTAGATATAGGTTTACTATTTGGATTAGAATAATTTTATAAAAGTACCATACTTTATCATACAATTTAATACGATCATTACAAAATGGCATCATTTAACTTAATTTTAATAGTGACAGAAGAAGACAGTCTGAAATTGGTTAACAATAGCAAGAAACTAAAGAACTAATAAGATTATACTGAACCAATGAATACAGAACTTATAAGTAGTTTTATTTAGTTTTTTTTAATAAAACTTAGCCTAGTTTTATTTGAATTGTTAAGTTAACGCGGCAACCGCTAGGTAGAGAGAGCGCTACTGTCGTTGGTACGGCAAGTGTGAGTGAGACAGAGAATTAGCCAGCTGAAGTGAAGGATTGATGGGTCACAGACGGGTGGACATTTTCAGCCAACGCTGCCTAACTGCTGCCGCGCTAAGCTTGATTTGGCGGGAACCAACCGGGCTGACTATTCTCCATAAGAATTGCCCTTCTTATAGGTTCTGTATTCATTGACTGGACGACTTAGTTTGTCAGAACAGGTCAAGTCCGTTTGAATAGTGATTTTCTGTTTGGTCTTAAAACAATGTGAATGTTATTCCTCAATGTACTCTTTGGACGTTAATTTAAATAAGATGCAATTTTGTACTTGGTTGAATTTGAGTCTTCTGGTTTTCGCTGTTAGTTTTTTTTTTATGACCCCCTGAGTCGAAAAGAGAGGTTTTTACAACATGTCTGTCTGTATGTATACAAAGCTAGAGAGAAAATTATTCGATTGATTTCGAACAAATTTGCACCAGACATGTCAATTAGACCTTTATAGACGCACGAAAAAGGTTTTGAAAAACAATTCCCTTTTTGGCAAAAAAACCCCCACAAAATCAGTTATAATGTTTTTATAAAAAAACGGCTTTAACGATTTTCATAAAACTTGGCTTATTTGTAGCCCTTAATGTACCCTACCAAATGCAAAAAACAGCATCTTTCTAAAAAGTCTCGTTTAGCTAATAATAATAATAATAATAACTGATTTTTGGGGTTTGTTTGCCGAAAAGGCGGTTGTTTTTAAATAGTTTTCAAAACCTTCTTACGTGCGTCTACACAGGCCTAATTAACGTTTTTGGGGCAAATTTGTTCGAAACCTATCTAATAGTTTTCTCTCTAGCTAATTATAATAATATGTATTAGTTAATTTCCAACTTTAATATCACCTCTCCCACAACTCCTACAATTATGAAGTCCTAGTGAATCTGTTTTAATAATTTAAATATGTTTGTGAGAAAGTATGTGCCAGTTCCTGGTACCTATTAGTCTTTAGTATTGACAAGTATCATGTGTAAAAACAACAAACTTTTTAATACCCCGGTACTTAATTGAAGCAATATTTACTTAGCGTCGCTAAAAAATACTACTTTATAAAAGACTTATATTATAATACGTTAAAATGTATAATTATTTTGTTTAATTGAACTGTGATCTTAAGAGATGATTAGTTTAATTGTTTCCAGGCCATACTGCCATGCATACTTAGTGTCCGATATGCTTACTATACATAGGGAAAGAATTAAGATTAATTTTATATTTATTAAGTCGTAGTCAATTGCTGACAGAAAATAAATACAATTTCACGTAACATTAAACGTGTACAAGATGTAGTAGATCTGAAAAAATTAGGCACGCACTATTGTATATAGTACAAAGAAATTTAAATCCATGCTGTAATAGCAAATTGGATATAATACATGTGTTTAAGTATACTTTACAAGTGTGCTTTTTAAAATTATTTTATATTTTAAAATTGAACCTTATTTGGACGAAAAAATATTTGACATATTCCAAGTAGAAATATTTAGGTAAATACTGTAGTTACGTACAAACAAATAGATAATTATATAAACTGCGAATCTATTTAAATTAAATGAATACGCTAAAAATAATTTATTTAAAATTAGACAATAAAATTAAGTATTCGATTTCCGAAAGGTATTAAATGTTGTAGAGTCTTCACAAAAACTTGTAAACGTTACTAAAAGATAAAAATATCATTGCAATATAACGATAATAATCTAGAACTTAACAATAAAATTGTCTAATGCATGGCAGTGAAATGTCAGGAGCACTTGTGTTTATTGCAGTAGATAGACGACTTTCATTATTGCAGCGTAACCGGCCTCAGCCTTTGTTGGAATTGATGGGGGTAATATGTTACATAATAATAATAACGCGTAACTGTATTAGTAGGTGTTATCTTCCTTAACTGTTAAAACTAGCAAGAAACTGAAGAACTGATACTATAAATAATGAAAACTGATTGCTTTCAAATTCTAATTATTCGGAACGGGTTAACATTTATTTGAAAAGTAATTACCTGTTGAGATGTCCAATAAAGTGAACGAATTTTCTGAATTTACTCTTAATGGCTTTACTTCAAATAGCTTACTTATACTTGTTTTGCTGTTCTTCTTCACTAAATTTGTCAAGACCCTTAAAAACAGATGCCACTCGATGGGTCTTTACATTTAAGATGGTTTAGCTTCGAAAAATCTTCCATTTTACAGATATGGGCAAAGTTATGATACTAATAATAAAGTACCTTTTTATGATCTACAAAAGAGATCCTACCTTTACCCGTTTCAAAGTTACCAGGATATATTTATATATATCTTACCCGATAAAAAAAGACGAGAAACAGAATGTATTTACAACAAAAAATATTACATATTTAGATTTAAATTTTGACAAGTATTCCCTGTAAAACATCAGTTTTTTGAATCTCTTACTTTACTTAATTGAAACAATATTTATTTATTTACCGTAGTTTAACAAAGATTACTTTACAAAAGATTTAAATGGTATTACGTTTACCACTTTTGGAATTATATAGTTTACTTTACATAAGGAAAGAATAGAGGAGATTTTCTTATTTAGGAAAGATTATATTTTTTTATTTAAGATGTAGTAGTCTGTTGCTGAATGAAATTAAATACAATTTCAAGTAAAATTAAACGTCCCAAGATTTAGTTGAGATGTGTCAAAATCAGGAATGCACTATATTTATATATACAAAAATATAAATTCCTATCCCGGCTCTATAACAGTAGAAATGGATATGATAATTGCATATAACTATAATTAAAACGTATTAATTTGAAAACATCATTTTCTTTTTAATTTCTCGTTAGTTAAATAAATCAAATATTTAAATTATTGCAAATTGTGTAATATACAAAGTATTTAATTAAATAGTTACTTATCAACAAATTAATATAAACAATATTCAAATTAGTATAATTAAATACATATATTTCAATTTTCAAACGATGTCAATACGTCTCAATATAAGTCCAGTAATATCAAATAAGTATATTGTAGTTACAAAAGGAATTACAAGTTGTAGAATATTTACAAAAATGTATAAAATGTTAATAAAAGTTAGTTGTAAAGAACACTTGATGTGCTTATCTCAGGGCTATAGAATACAAGGGCTAGACCAGTCCGCCAAGGAAAGCGTTCCCGTCGCTGCTACTGTGATGACGTCACGGTGGTAACACCTGCTCCATTCCCAACGCTTCTTATAAGTATTTCTGCTACAATAATTTCAATTTCTTAGCAAAGCTGTAACATTTTTATGATGCGCTCTTCTTTAGTTTTAGTATTGACACGTCACAAAGCAATAAATAGACTGTAACCAATAATTAGTCTAAAGATATAAGAAGAAGGCAGGGTTATAATAAAACTAAGTAATTCGTAGGTAATAAACCGATGTAGTGTACTAATTTTAGCATACTTTTAATTTGATTCTCTAAAAAAATTCTGAAAACTAAATACGAAATTGAACAAAATTTAACTCTTACGTTAAATAAATAATATTTTTTAATGTTTATTTTAATTTGAAGCTGATTACTTAAAAATTTTTGTTTTTAAATATATTATACATGTAAATTTATATCTCATCATTCTGAAAATGTTTGTTTTAATGTATTTTGTTAGTGAAGGTGTTTCTTGGAATATTCAAGTAACGCTGCAGACAATATTAGCCTACTTGATGATCTTGGTAACATTTCATAAAGTAATCTCGTCTGCAAAGTAACATTAAATAAATAAATACCTTGCTAAACATATAATTTAGGTAATTGTGTGTATTCTATATTTTTTTAAAGAAATTCGTGGAATGCCTCTTCGAGAAAATTAGCATTGAATATGCTTCAAAGGGCGAAAATCTCGCGGAATTATATACCTTCTTTAAAAAACGTGTACTGAGCAAAATAAATACTCAATATTCACAAAACTTGCTAAACATATAATTTAGGTATTGTATAAGATAACTATTTAAAGAAATTTATGGAATGCCTCTTCGAGAAAATTAGCCTTGAATATGCACCAAAATGCGAAAATCTCGCGGAATTAAATACTTCCTTTAAACACTTGTACTGAAAAAAATAATTGCTCAATATTACCCAAATTCGCTAAACAACTTAGGCGATTGTGTTTGTTTTGTATAATTTTTTAAAGAAATTCGTGGAATGCCTCTTCGAGAAAATTAGCATTAAAGATGCGTCAAAAGGCGAAAATCTCGAGGAATTATATACCTTCTTTATACACTTGTACTGAACAAAATAATTACTCAATATTAACCAAATTTGGTAAACATATAATTTAGGTCATTGTGTGTATTGCATAATTTTTTGAATTATCGTTTGCAACGTTATATCAAATAACACGTGAGATCTAAGGCGAACCGTGCTTACACGGCGTGTCATGGTACCAGAGTGACGTCACATAGGAGGAGGGCAAGAGGAAGGTTGGAACAGTCGGCGAGCGTAAACATCAAAGGCGTGGACTAGCCCTTGTATTCTATAGCCCTGGCGTAACCGGGCCTTTTTGTAAAATTAGCCCTTATTATAATTGACGGAAGTAATACAATATTAACAAATAACTGTAATAATTTAATTAAAATAACACTAAACACAAATTTTGTAATAAACTGGTGTTTTATCTCAAAACCTTAATATATTTAAATATTAGCACTAGTACACGTCAAAGAAGGCTCTTGAAGTACTTTAAGAAACCATTTTGTTTTTATTTTTACAAAGAAACATATTTTTCTCGTATGTTGCAAGTATATAAATACTATGTATAAGATTTTGTATGGCTATGTGGTACAAGTATAAGTATTACAGTGAATAAATAAATATATTATTTACAGCTATTAGAAGAAAAATGCCAAAAATAATAACGTTATTTTCCAAACCAATTAAACACGGATAAGTTGTATTTAGATCTAATGTATTCTTTATGTTAATAACATATTTATATACAGGGTGTCCCATAAGTAAATTGCCAAACTTCGGGGAATGGTTCTATGGGTCAAAATATGAAAAAAAGATCATATAAACACAGACCCGTAAACGCTTCGTTTTCTAGATATCCGAAATTTTGTTTTTTTTTACAAAATAATTCTTATCTAGAGAACGGTTTGACTAATTGAGTTCAAACATGGCATGAAGTTTAATTTAACAATGATATACCTCAAGAAAAATAAGCGATTAAATACAATCATGAGTTTAAAAAATGGCTGCTGTTTGAAAATTTCAAACCTAAATTACTCAAAACCGTACATTTTAACAAAACTTTCAAGATATGTTTTTTGTAGCACTTTTGATTCCCTTTTGAATGGTGTAACTATCAAAACAATCGGATGAAAGATAATAGCTAAGTTAAAGATAATGACAGCAAATGTACATACCATATTGTAGTATTTACCGAGTTGGTGTAGGATGCAGGGTCGAACAAACCAATTATTATTAAATAAATAATGCTGATAAATGTGACAATTATTTAAAGAAAATCCAGTACCTACCATTGCAGGCAAATGAGTTTTAAGAATGCAAAAGTCTCCAGACTGAAATCCGCGGCTATCAGCTGCATTTAGTTTAGAAAAACATTAATAATTAGTAGTAAATGAACTAACAATATAATTATGTAGGTATGTATTTATCTGAAGAAAACGGCACACGTATATTGTGTTTTATGCGAATATATAAAAGTGAACTATTAAACAACAAATTTATATTTATTGTTGTAACCTTTTTTGTGATTTAATAAAATAGGATAACAATTATAGTGTTCTAAAATGATAGTTATAAGACAAATAACACATATTACCAATTAAACGTAAATACAATGTGTTTCTTATAACTTAAACTGTACTATTTCAATCGATTACCCATAAAAATAAAAGAATCAACAATCATTGAGATTTTCGTAACAATTTGTTATGTTGTGCCCTTTGTTCTAAAAAACATGTATAAAAATAAAAATATTTATGGTCATGATTTATTTCTCTTTTCTCTATTGAAAAATGTTTCAATAGATTTTTGATATAAATGTGATGTTGAATTTAAAACATTTTAATATTGACTATAATTATTTATGGTATTTAATAAAGCTTTATACGTTTATCTACAACTTTTTTTTCAATTCTATCCGAATATGTGTCTAATAGTTGTAATAACTAAATATTGTTTATTGTATATATTACTATATAATCCAAATACGATTCAGTACACCATTGTTCTTTCACTAAATGTCTTACAAATTCAATATCTTTTCTATGTAGGGGCTATGCTATACTAATATACTATACTACTAGGGGCGTATGTAAAATCCTGTACTTTAATTTAGACGATTGCTTTATAATTTAGTGAGTCATAAAGTTTATTATTGATGCTGGCTATAATGGAACAATTTAAAACGTGAATTATAAATAAAAAACCAAATGATACGACCTAAGTTATTTCTCAAAAATGTTTACCAAACGCATGTCCAATATAAATCAGTATTACATTTTGCATTAATGTCATAACAACTTATTACAAATTAATTTAATAGAATTTTACTTTATTTATCATTTGTATTTTTTTAAGTGTTTAAATTTTGCATTTTATTTAATAAAGAATGTATATTGCATTTATGTTTCTAAATTTATTAAACTTACTTCCTGATGTCACTACATGCACAAACAAGTTAATACAAGAACAAGTTATACGTTGTTTGCTATGTGTTCTATATTAGTTTGTTTATTTGCAGTATTCCTCTAAACAAACATATGCTATTACTACAATCAGCCAATGTAAACGTCAAGTAATACATCTGACCATTATCGCTTAAGTTTAAGAGGAAAGTTACCCTGCTGGCAAATAAACTTTCTGTGGTTACTTAAGTCAATTGGATTTAATTAGTTTGTTGACGGTAATTTTGCATTTAATTTAATTACTATATCTATAGTTTTAGAACACTGAAATGTTTTTTAACTTGTAAAAGTTCTACTTTATTTCTTATTTAAATTCAAAGGCCTGCCACATTAAAATTTTTTTTGTAGAATCTTCTAGGCTTTAAAACTGGCAAATGAAAATGTTAAAAGCATCGATTATTGAAAGTATTTTAATTGGGGTTGAGCTTATAGTTGATTTGAGTAGCCTAATCGATCGGTTGGTTTAAGCTAGAGGATTTCATAACTAAAGTGTGAAATAATTATTATTTAAGGCAATTAAAGAAAGGTGGTTTTGTTAATATATTTGTTACAGTCTTCCCTTTACACTTTGGATTACGAATTTTTTTGTTTTTTACATTTTAAATATTTTTTTAAATGATTTAGTTACAGTTACATAACACAAATTATTATTATATTTTACATTATGTTATTATTGGCGTTTGATTTTAATTGTTAATATTTGTTTTCATTTACAAAGATTTCAAAGTTATTCACCTCTAAAAACTATTCAGCTAATATGTATAGGTGCTGAGATAATCTATAAAACTTTCCAAATTACTACATTCTAAATTAGCATAAACAAATAAGACAGTTACACTAAATTTGTGTTTTGATGCCATTTCAATTAAAGTGGTTTTAAAATTAAACTTAATCAAATAGTGCTTTGGTCAGTACTATAAAATACCATTACAAAAACTTAGAAGACAGGTTATAAGAAATAATTTATTTCATCACACATAATTGCATGAGATTTTTATAATAAAAGGCTTGGACTGAAATAATGTTTGGTATTACATATTCTGAATTTCAAGACAGCTAATACGTATACTAGTGATACATTCCACATAATTAGCGTACATCTACTTGGTTAAATTTATATAATACTGTAAGGATTGGGGTAGACAACTTACCACAACCACTTTAAAATAAAATAAATTAAGGACAATTGAATATCATGAAAGCTAATAGAAAAATTGGATTTATAGAATAAAATTAAACTTGGAATGAATTGTAAGCAGAGAAGCCGAACGGAAGTTAAACAGGAAAAATGGTATCAGATTCTGAAGTACAGTGAACAAGTCTGTCGATAAAGAATTCACACATTTGCCCACCCCACTGAAAAATTGAAAACTGCCAGCAAATTGGGTAGCCAATAAAATGATTTAAAATTAAAAACCAACCAATTAGAGAAAAGGTAAAAAACGCGCCGGAAGAAAGTGGAAAACCAAGCTGATATACGAGGAGTTAGTTGTGGTCTGCACTTGGAAGTTAATACACCGCTTTAAAAGTTTCAATAAATTAAACACTATAAAAAGGATTAAATTAAATCAATCAAAGTGCGAGAAGAGCGTGGGCGTGCGGGAGTGAATAAAATTAATAAATGTAAAGTGTTTTGTGTGAAAATAAAATAATTAATATATATTATGTAAAGTGTGGAATGCGAAAGTAAAATAATTAATAAATAAAAAGTTTTTTGTAAGTAGTAGCAAAGGAGAAAGGATAATGTGAGTAAAATAGAATGACTCAAATTATTGTATGTCAGATTTCGAAATTCAAATTTAAAACCATAATACACATACCAAACATTAATCAAATTATATAAAAGATTTTAACATTTAACGAAGTAATAAACATAATTCATGTTGAGGTGAAATAATTAAAGTTAGCTGAAAATAGGGTTCATTTAAGAACACCTGAGCAGCAATTGGGATTGATCCTACACACGATAATGAAAGGTTTTAAGTTATCAATTGTGAATGAGTTAAGTTAAAGGCGTTATTAAATGGAGAATAGTACTTAGATTTGAAAGGTAGAAATAACATTAGTTAACTTAGATATAGTAATTGTAATTTTCATATATTAGTACAATTTCAAGGACGATTAATAATTTGAATAATATTATCCATTTAGTTTAATGTATTTAGAAGAGTTACAGGAATGATCATTATTTTAAATAATCTGGTTAATTTAATTTTATGTGTTTAAAAGAGTTTAAGGAATAATTATCCATTCGGATCATTTTGTCAATTTAAAATTGGACTGGAACTTTGTAAATAAGGAGATTTTAGAAGCATAGTAAAACTAGATCATTATTTTGAAACCATGTGTCTCTGTAATTATTGAAAAATAGTACTTTGGAGTACCTCTAGAGCCAAACAATATTTTGATTTCATTCTGGGATCTAGTGGACGCCCCCAAACACTAACTGAGTCGTTAGTGGAAGGTAAAGTACATTTCAATATAGTTTTAAAATAACCAATCATTACATGATCAATTTAAAACAAAGGGAGAACACATTCACATATTAAAAGCCCAAGTCTGACAATACTTACAATTAACATTTATAAAAATATATCTTTTTGAAAAACTAAATGGTAATACATAAAGTCAGATTACAGTTAAAGTCAAGTAAGTGACTATTGTAATGTTAAGAACGTCGATGTAAAGTAATAAGTATTGTTTATAAATTTTATTTGCAAACATTCTAATTTTGCTCTCCTGTACAGTTTATCAAGATACATGATAATATATTTTTTTGTTTACGATTATGTGGACATATGTCGCGTTAAAATTGATACAAACTCATTAAATAATACACTCTGTTTACAAACTGTATTGCTAAATATTACATTATTTCTATTTATTTATATTCAATTTTAAACATAAGTAATGCACAATATTGATCTGATATATAGTAATGTATTTTAAACGTTAAAAATAGTATTACAATTAATTATAAATTGTATTTTATGTTTCTATCTTACTTTTTTTATAATTGACAGTGACGTATTTAAAATTACAAAAAAATGCCTCCCTTTTGTAATCCCAGCGGCACAGCAGGCAACAAACACTACAAGGGTACTTAGCGCAAGTGCTGTGGAGAGTAATTAGAAGGCGTTATAATTAAGCGGAAGTAATCCTTTCACAAACACTTCAGTGTTCAGCTTTTGACATTAAAAATTACTTTCTTAAGTTTAACATTACATTCAACAAGCTACATTATTTACGGGTTTATATTAGTGTAAATTTATTCTATGGTAATGTATACATTGCGCTTATTTATTATATTTTAATAATTAAGGTTCATTCACTTATTTGTATAACTTTATTTATACTATTTAAAAAAATACATTTTGGTAATTAATTACCACATTTGAAGTTTACTTAGGACTCAATAGAGAATACATTAAAACTAGCTTTAAGCATAATATTTTAACTTTGTATGAATTAAGTATGCTTTAATTGTAACGTTTCATTATTTATAACATTTCATTACTTAATGTAAAATGTTCATATTATAAAACTAATACGATTAATCAGTTAGTTTTAAAATAAATTTTAATGCCAAAAACTTTGTTCTTGTACCAAGATCAGTCTAACTCCTAATAAAGCTTATTTATTAATTGTTTTTTATACAAAATGTGTTCATTAAAACGCATTGACAACTCCATCATATAACTATTTATGGTTTTAGTAATTACTGTATAATAATTAACTTGGATAATTCATTGGATTTGTTTTTCTATTAATTTTTCGATTAATTTAACAAGGCATTTAACAGAAATATCACGTAGCTGTATTTATAAAAAATAAACATGAAGAAATAATAATTATACATTTACAAACTTAAAGAAAAACTAAGATGTTTTCTTTCCTGTTAAAAAAAATTCCACAGTTTAAATATAAATGTTTAAAAATTAGTTCAAATGTGTTCAGTAAAATACCGGAAATTGATCTCTAACTTTTATAAAAAGTTTTTTTATTCTATTGGCAAAGTAGATTTTATGTAACACAAGGTCATGTAACACAATTTAGTTTTTATTTATATGTTTTATTTACCTAAGTGGAGTACCATGTTTTCTGAAATAGAGTTTTTGTCATTAATACCAAATTTTGCTAAATATTTATTACAACAAAAACTCTTATAACTTTTCAGTTTTTTTTTAAATATAAAAATTTGCTTCAGCTTTACTGTATTAATATTTTTTTCTGAACGTCATAACAACTGCAATAGAGCTGTGAAGTATTATATAGGTCTATTATATTTAATAGTATTATAAAAAGCACAAGTATAAAGATAGTTTATAACGTCAGTTCCAATGTACTTACGACTCAGACATTTATTAAAAATCATACAAAAGTAATTAATGCTGAGCTGACGTCGACAATTTAAAAATTAATTAAATAACTGGAAGGGAGCACTTACATGAGTTGTAGTCATCATATTTATAAAACTAAATGTTCTGCAAAGAGAACATCTTCTAGGCTAGAAAAAAGTGAGTGATTAATAATTCTTCCAGTAGGTGATAATAACTCATTATTTTTCAAATGTGTGAGTCATTTCATAAAATTGTAGTCAAAAAAAAAAGAAGAAAATTGTTGATAACCTAAAAAGTCGGTTATACCAAGTAAAAGAGGATCTTTTGTGTCGTTGTAAAATATATTTTATTTGATGGAAAATAGAACAAATTATTAAGGTTTTATAAGACATTTTTATAAAGTAGGTATAGGTCAAAATTATCTTAAAGTTTCTTTCTAAATGTTATTACTTGCTCCACCAACTTGAAACCATACCTATTAAACTATAATATGATTATAATACGTATAGGCGGTAGTTTCTTAATGTTTACATAATTTTACTTTCCAGTTTAAAGTATATTTACAGTTATTTATTAGTTTTTTTATATAGTTTGTAAAACTTAATGAACGTTGTATATTAGAGTAATTGCAAGATAAATTGTGATAATAGATAAGTACAACTTAAAATGAGAAATTAATATTAGGATAACATTTTACTGTAGTATTTGTTTACTGAAATGTATTTATGATAACTG
Organism: Philaenus spumarius; assembly: GCA_018207615.1. Taxonomy (NCBI): domain Eukaryota; kingdom Metazoa; phylum Arthropoda; class Insecta; order Hemiptera; family Aphrophoridae; genus Philaenus; species Philaenus spumarius. Next base: position 74,641 of record JAGFPH010003581.1, on the reverse strand, counting down.
CGAGTGTTTTATTAAATAAATACTTTCCTAAGCGTAGTTACCTTAGATTCATTTTATCAATTTACTGTTTTTACATAAATATTATAAATTTAGAAAATATTTCACCTTTCTGTAATTAATTAGTCTATTGAAATTGTATGCCACAATTTACACTACTTAATCAACATTTCCTTACGTAAAAGTTTACATTTTCTTCGTAATCAGTTTAGCAACAAGTTTATCAATCTAATTTCGTCGGTGCGTTTAGAACAAAACTATCTGCTGTCCTATTTAATTACCTTAAGGTAGTAAAAAGTTCGAAGTACAACTTCCACAGTAATCCCTTGGTTGTTTCAACTCCAACTTGGTTATTCTGGGAAACGAAGCTCAGTGAAGCTCCTAACTTATATGAACTTACTCACTAAACATCTTTAACTCTGTAACTTTAAATTAAAAACTCTTTTATAAGTGGATATAAACAAAATGTATTCCAAACTAAACGTCGTTTCTATTTTACTTTATATAACATAATCAAGGCCCAGACTATTAAATGTTTAGGCATTCAAATTGTTTGGACACAAAATAATAACTTTTAGTTCTGTACTTATTTAATTGGTAACGTTTAGAATAAAATTCTTAAAATGTTATAACTAAAATGATATAAATTTAAACCATAATTTTTAAATCACGTCTGTACCTCCTATATTATTTAAAGATAACCTTTAACTGTTTTTTTCTGAAACCTTCAACTGTAAAGCACAAATAAAAATGTCGATCATTACATAACGAGTTTCATGAAAATAGATCTAGATTATTAGCAAATTTGGCGAACTTAAATATATAATTTCAGTAAATTGTAAGTACAACTTAGATACACGTATTTTTATAAATAAAAGCAATGAGTTGCATTATATTTTACTGGTTGGACAAAACTTACTATACTCTTATTTAACCCGAAATTACACCACTGACGTAAACACACAAGCGGGGTACATGGACAACCTAATTGAATCATATATACCATTTATTTATAAAATTAAATTATTTACTAAAGAAAAAATATTTTTAATATTGAAATGTATAGATTTTCAAACTTTTTTTAACGTTTCAATTTAAGGAAACATTGTAAAACGTAATTTTTGTTTTATTTGAAAATTTGAATTCAAATTTTGCTTAACGAGTCTTTCTATTTGTGCTTCTTTGGAAGATAATTCTTATCGGTTCGGGCCAAAAAATTTGTATAAATTAGAGTTCAAGGTTTTCCAAATAAATACTTCTTAGCTCCTTCTGAGAGATGCTTTGATAAGATTTGTTAGCTTCTCCTAAATGTCAGAGTTTGCTAACTGTGGAAAAAGGCATTTCAGAAAAGATTAATGCTGAACTGGTTTTCATTATGTCTGTAACTAAAACAGCAGCATTAACACCTCCTGAAACTAAAATTATTTTATAATAATGAGAAACCTCCAGCCCGTCCTTAATTTCACTGTCGAAACATATTATTTATAGCTTTTTGATTGTCAGATTTATCCGTAAAATAATAATATTACAATTTTGCACAATTACAACTCGTATAGAGTGTAACCAGTGTATTTTGTCCATTTGGAGAAAAAAAGAAATTATTTATTATTTTATTATAGTACGAATTAAAGTTTATCATCCAACTCAAAATTACTGTTTCCTTGCAGTTGTCCGTCCTAGAGTACCTAGTTGATTTTGCCCTTCATCTAAAAACTAATTTAAATCTAGGACATGGTCTTTGATGCCTGTAATAGTTAAGGCTTCTTTATCTACAAACATTTCAATATTTTCAATGTTTACACAAAAACAAATTATATTTACTGTCATCTTAATGTTAGTAATTGTTATTAACAATGTATAATATCTAGTTTGAGAAATAAACATAAACTGAATTTATGTAATGTATAAACCTATACATTACTAAACACACAAGCAAATTGAAAATAAAAAAGTCTATATCTATTAAGATTTGTATGATTATTGCCGTACTTTACTAATATTTTATTTCAATGTTAAACACAGCGAGAAATTGAGAAAGTTTATTTAACTTCTCATGGATAGTTGATACGTGAAAGTTAAAATGAAGAATAAATGAAGAAATACTGTAAGACTTAATTATTTAAAGGTAAATGCGCATTGTAATGTTACTGTAGTTTTAAATAAACTTAAATTCAACCAAATATTTCAGACATAAATTATGTACTTCTATAAATAAAATTTAATGGAGTAAATTATATAAGGTCAATGTTTTGAAATATAGTGCGTCGTGTTATTTGTTTTGAGATATAATAAACATGGACTTAGCCAAAGAAACACAATGCATATAAACTAAAATCGAAAATAAAATATCTCTTTTGATGTTGTTAATGCTGTTGTAACATTTTACAAAGGTATCAGTTATACTATTTACAATATAAATGTTTCGTTTAGTAACCTCGAGCCATTCCGAAGGACAGGGCTATTCCCGATAGCCGCTTCTACCTGTATTTTAGAAATAAATCCTTGACGTTGTCACTTATAATTGGTTGATCTACCTGAGTAAAGTGGGAAGAATATGTCTGTTCAAGTCAAAAACATTTTTTAAATAATTTGTTTAGATTTAGAACCCTCCGATGATTTTTACTTGATTGCCGAAATGTACATCAGGGAACTAATATTAAACTATCAATACATGTTTTTCAGTTTAACAGGTGTGTAGTGTTATTCACCAAACTTTTGGTTGGGCCTTCAATGTTTATAATTGTTTACATTTACCACACGACATAGTGTTTACTACCAAAACCTAAACCCCAAAAAAAAAAAACTGTGTATAAAAAACATTTAACTCTTTGGGCCTGTGGTTGTACAGTAAATAATTTCTTCAAAACATTAACTGCTTAATGAGCCCAAGACATATTTTTCTTTTTGAAATTAATGATATTGTTTGTTTGTTTGCTGGAATAGTTAAGACTTCTTGCGGTAATAATACACTTTCTGTTAGAATTCATAGAACAGTAGTTTCTATTTTTTTAAATGACAATATTTTTTGCAGTATGTGTGCCTGAATAGGGGCTCTATGTTTAGTTTTTTAGGATGTTTATTTTCGATATTTAAAAAAGTAAAGCACTTATTGTTTTCTATTTAATGGTTCTTTCTTTTGTGCTTAAAGATTGGTTTATTTTGCTAATTTACCATTTATGTTATATAAAAACCCCTGTTTTTTCTTTAGTTCTTAGAGAAATACAAATATAATACACATGCAGACAAAATGGATGATATAATGACAAAATGCAGATAAAAAAAAATGTATTATTATTATTATTAACTCAAATAATAAAAAATACTATATACTATAAAAAATCTAATGTTACCTACCGAAAATAATTATTAATAGAATAGAAAAATTGTATAATATATTTGTTTTATTATATTAAATAGCTTCTTATAAACCTAAATTGTAAATGTCTTTTGGTAAGCTGTAAGAAAATAAAGTACGAGAGTAGCATGGTTGAAGAAAGAAACATCTTAGAATGTTGTTGTTTACATGGCACTCAACGGTGCTATTTCGTTTATACGTTAGCAGAATCCGTCTCTGGGGATCTACATAAACTTCGGTCTAAACGGAAAATGTTTATTTTGTTGATTTTAAATTTTAACTTATTATTTCCTTGTTAATATAAGTTTTAAATCTTACTTTATATCAGATTAAAATGACATACTTTCTAAATTATTTTTGCATGTAGCATGAATTGCACAAGAACTATTTTTATATTCACTATCATCTACAAAATCTGTTTGATGTGTTCTTAAGGACAAAAACATATTACTAAACATTTTGAGGATTTATTTCACTATATTAAAATGATACCATTTACCATTTACAAAAGAAATGTTTTTTATCATTTAATACTAATTTTGTTAGAAGTTGAAATAACATTTAATCGGACATTTTAAATTCAGTAAATTGTACTATAAATAACTTCTTGAACTTCCTGATAGAGTCCTTTGCTTAATATTATTATATAATACAAAGATTTTAAGTAAAATTACGTCAAATCTGTTCACATAGTGCCTCTTTATTACATATATAAATCTAAGCGGTTTCGTTTAGATTTTGTGCAAAAAACCGATTTTATAAAATAATTCAAAAACAGCTGATAAAACAGTTAAGTAAGGCTGTTTTTTTTTATTATAAATATTAATCATCTATATAAAAGATCTATTGTGTATTCGCTGTGAACACCCAGCCCATTTGACGGATCGGGAATTAATAGGGAATACAGCGAGCTCAGATCTATCAGATAGCAAAACCAGGAAAACCTCCTAGTTGATAAAAATTTAAGTAGTTTGTTTGCGTGTATGTGCTTTCGCTAAGTATGTACAGCAAAACAATCAATTTCATTCGGGATCAAATTAAGAATAGTAGTTAGTTAGAACAAATGGGAGCTAAAGTCGTCAAAATTAGTTCTGTTTCTCGCGTTTGAAGGTTAAAAATGGAAAAAACATAATACAAGTAAATTATTTCTCACTAAGCTTGACAGATGTTATTTGGAAAATTCATCTCTTAAGTGATAAATAAGGTGATGCACTAGATTTTAATTGGATTTTAACCAGGTTACTGGCGTCTAAGGTCTGAAAATAAGAGAACTTCATCTAAAAACATAAAAACAGGTTACTAATCAATTAAATAAATTATCTTATTTTCTATAAAGATAAAGAAAGCATTGTTACTTTCGATTCTTATTAGATAAATAGCAAATATAATGAACTAGAATTTCGATTACTTGTCTAAGAGATTAAAATGTGGAAAGTACTCCTAAAATAATACAAATTATTGTTACACTTAACTCGATGGTAGACAGCTGTAATTTACTACATGAATTTACAGAAATAAACATACAAATTAAACCTACTTTGTTGCCCCTTGTGACCAAGCGGGAAAAATAAATTAACTTCTCTCACATAAATTAGAAATATCTAACAAATTTGCATAAATCAAGAGAGAGGAAATTATCATATGATTAAGTGTTTAAGTTAAGTGAAATGAAACAAACTATATGTGTCTATTGGGATGAAATATGGTAGCAACCCCGCACAGTAAGTATTAGTTTTTACATTTTATCATAAAGCTAGTACCTTCTTGTTGGTACTTATTATTTTCTTAAGTTATATTATATAGTATTAAAAACTCAAAGCATTTCGAATTCATTTATCTAAGCGGTGAAATTGCGTAATTAACCACATGTATAACATATTTTGGGTAATATGTTAGCAGAGAAACATAATTCGGTTTATATTTAGATAAAAGGTTGTCTGAATGCACTTGGTAAATTTTCTCGTTGTTAGGCAATTAAATGATCAACAGTCTGATCAATAACTATATTTTGATTGCTCAACCATGCTAAACTGATCGGCACTCTCTATGAGGGTTTATTTTTGTGCCAAGGTAGTCTGATTTGATGTTGATTTTCTAATTGATTATGTAAATACAAAACCTATATTTATTCCATTCACTTGTTCTTATCATTGATGAAGAGGCGGGTAAATAGCTTGTTTAAAATAAAGACTAAGGGTTTTGATTTAATTATCGTCTAATATTTAAGATACATAGTTTTTAGTAGCATGATTATTTACAATACACGTCAAGCTCTGAATTAAATTGTATTTTATGATTTTTTAAGGAGTAGCATTAGGTATCTGATATATAATTATCTTGAGAAACCCAGAGACTAGTTGTTTCCCTGACCTAATAACGCAATAATATCGAAGGTCATAGTTGTCAAAATATCCAACATTTATGTAAATATACAGTATATTCCACATTTTATTAGTGATATTGGTCAGTGCCGTCATTGAATTCAACGTTCAGTCCTAAAAAAAGACAAATGCGAACATTTCTTTGAATAGGTCCAGCTATATTGATTTCCAATAATCGGTTCCCCTACTGTGCTACACATTGTTATCTTGCCCATTCACTTTATCCTCTAAACTGCTTTGTACAGTGTATATCAGAAGGTTTTATAGAAATTGTAAAATACGTAACAAATGTATAGGTAATCAGTAGAATAAATAACTCATATGAAAAAACAAATTTTTTTAAACCAGTTACGTTAAGCTAAATAATTTACACTATTTATTTCATTAAAATGTATTTTCTGTTTATAATGTATTATATTAATATGAATGTATTTTATGTACTTCTGTATTATATTAAATCAGCATTACATATTAAATATGTATTATATTATTGGCATAAATGATATCTCTGATCACTTAAAATTATATTTCATTATTAAGTATGGTCTTCGTTAACAGTAGTTTGTTAAGAAGATTTATGCCATTTTACTTACAAACGTAAACTTAAGTTTTATTGTAGTTCGTTTTTATATTATTAATATTGCATAAAGACAGTTTTTTTCTAGTCCATGTAGTCACATAAACAGAGTTTCTGTTTAAAAAATAAATAAAATCTTACTATAATAAACTACAAATTAGGTTATAATTTTAATAAAGGACAGGATGAAATTTCCTTGTATAGGCCCATATAATTACATATGCTAGAATACTTTACATAAATTTAAAAACAAATTTCAGCTTATCCAGTCGTAGTAAATGGGTGTATAAGAACTTGTAGAGAACATTGAACCAATGCACTTTTCTGAATGTAATATAACTTTGGAACTAACTTAAGTTCTAATCAGTTTGTTGGTTCTGTAGTGTTTAACAATCATACAAAATTCCTTTCAAAAGTTTTGACATGTCACCATTAAAAACAAAGTTGCCTATATTTCACACGTTATTATTACAAAATTAACCTTTCTCAAGCTCGTTAGTGAGTGGAGATTATCCATCGTACTATCCGGGTTGGAATAATTAAGGTCTTGAATAAACAGAAACTATTAATTATTTATAAACAACCGACAAGTTTACCACTAACTAAATTCCTGTAGTTCGAAACTATCGAAACTAAATTCGAGGAACTATCGAGAATCCGCGTTGCTAAAGCAACAGTCAAATAACAATAAAATACATTTTTTAAAGTATGTGGACAAAAAATAGTTTTTAGGTATTTAACAGTATACAAAACTACGAAACAACAATCCCTTAGCGTACAACAATTTAACTTACTTTTATTAGACCATATATTATAGCGTCTGATATATTATTTGTGTTTTTTATTAGTTTAAAGTTGGATATAAATTGATTATAATATCAGAACTTATTTTTAATTGATATAGTTAAAAAAAATAAGAAAAACTATCTGCTTTTAATACGACATCTTAAACATCTTCAGATTATGCTTTAAATATTTCATTACCCTAATTAAAAAAAAAAATATGTAAAATGAATGCTTGAATTGTAATTGATATACATAAAATGTAAATTTATTGTTATTTCTTTATTACTAAATACATTTGTTAAATTGTTTAGTGTATAATTATTGTGAATTTATTTATATGTTTTATATTTAAAACATGGACGTTAAACAAACTTATCAACTTAAATAAGTCGTTACTGAGAAATGTAACCTCATCTAAATATCCTGGATTTTACCACTGACAGAGCTTTAGCAAACAAGGAAATTGTGTTGCAAATAAGGTTACCCGAACTGTTAGGAACAGAATGACGTAGTTTAACCCTAATAGCTTTCAGTAAAATATCATGTCAAGTGTGACCTACATCTGAAATAAATGTATTGTAATGCATTTAAAATACAATAAACTATATTTCTACCATAGAGTTTGATGTTTAAACACTTGCGATGTTTCGTAACCGTTTAAAAAGTATAATTTAAGTGTCAATTAGTGTTTAAGATGAAAACGTTCTGATCGCTAAAAGTTGTAAAAGAAAAAACTGAATGGAGTAAGTTGGCAGAATTTTCTCCTACAGGGACTGACGGTAGTATTTTGTTTAAAAAGACCAAAACTGATCTGAATTTTATCAATCAATTATCTTTTACTTTACTAAACGATTTCATTGGATGCGTAACAACTGAAAGTTTAAAACAGGTATATTAATACTTCGTACCTACTGAATAAATATAATATAATTAATATATTGATAAATATTTATTAGAACTTGTATGTACAGTATACAAAAACAAATACATTTTAAAATGTAGAAACCATAAATATTATTATTGTATTGAGATTTATGTGTCTACTAAATGTATTACTTCAAGGAAGCAGTCACTAAGTAACAAACGTTGATTTATAAAAAATGTAATATTTAAATACTAAGCTCGAAATTAAAAGTATCCACATTGTGTAAACATTTACTGACTTTGTTGTATGTACAAAGTCCTGTGATTTGATACAAACAAAATATAAATATTGTACGGAAGTAAATGATCAAGATTTGGGGATATTTGTTGCGCTAAAGTAGTCTATATTTTACAGTTATGTACCACTATACTCCTGCTTTACATTTAATGTACACACACAATTTAGCGTGACATTAAATTTAAGTTTTAAGATAAACACTAGAATCGTATATTTTCTAATTTTAATGGAATTGTTTGCTTATACGAAAGCTAATTAAATAAATAATAAAATGTATATCAGTGTATTAATAAAGTTCTATTCTGCAACAGTTTTAACCTTCAGCACAATTTGCTGAGGAACCAATCCCATGTTCAATAGTACAAGTACACACAGCATATTATAAAAAACAAAGTAATGATATATAAAATAATAATAAAAGTATGCATTTTTAAGAATTCAGCTTAGTTTTCGAATAAATAAATTATATTCTCTTAATTTGTAAGGATTAAAAAAAGTTACATACATGAGGCTACTGGTTCATACATTATAAAACTCACAAACTAAATAATTACATATTTTATGTGTCAAATATAATAATAATAATACATTAAATAAGTAATCAAGTAAGAATAGTATTCATCAATACAAATGCTAATGATATTAGTATATTACATTAATCTACTATAACAAATGGTTAAATAGGTATATATTAATTTGACTTTATAACTGCCATCCAATCAATGGTTTTCCGGTGGGACGACCGAGGTTTTGGGTTATGCCTTAGAATAAATTATACTTCGGTTTCATAAATTATACTTAAAAATACAAACATAAAATAATTTTACTCAATGGTGAACCATTTGTGACATTATTTTTGATTACATTACAATCCGGGAGCTTACATAATTAAATTACTTTACTATTTCTATTAATTTTTAAATAAAATTAATGATAAGCTTTTGCAGTATTTTATAAAAACTCAAGATAATAAATTTTATAAAGGTTGAAACAAAATGCTAACATTTATTTCACAGTAATTTACCACTCAATAACAGGTTCATCAATGGCAAACCTATTTCACAGAACTTGAGGTACAATGTTTCAAACAGGATGTTTTACTGATGTTGTATTTTTATATACTTTTTGCTACATGATTCACAATTTCCTATTAGTCATTCAAAAAAAAAAATTATTTTGATTTGGTAAAAAAATATAAGTTTTTTAAGTTTTGACAGTTAATAAAGAAATTACAATAAGAAATAGTAAAATTACTAGGATACAGCAAACATGCAAATTAATTTATGCAATTAGTATAAAGTATCATTATTGATAGGTATAAGCGAGAAAAATGTTCATAACTGAATTTATATCATTATTATGAAATAATTTGTTTACTTCTGAATATTTTTGTTTGCAAGTTTCGGATTTTTATTCAGCCATAGTCAAGCAGTTCAGCCATGTTCAATTAATTCAGCCATGGTCAAATAATTCAGCCGTGGTCAAGTAATTCAACCATGGTCAAATAATTCAACCATGGTCAAATAATTCAGCCATGGTCAAGCAATTCAGCCATGGTCAAATAATTCAACCATGGTCAAATAATTCAGCCATGGTCAAGTAATTCAACCATGGTCAAATAATTCAACCATGGTCAAGTAATTCAACAATGGTCACGTAATTCAACCATGGTCAAATAATTCAACCATGGTCAAATAACTCAGCCATGGTCAAGTAATTCAGCCACTGTCAAGTAATTCAGAAATTGTGAAGTAATTCAGAAATGGTAAAGTAATTCAGCCATGGTCAAGTAATTCAGCCATTTTAAAGTAATTCATCCATGGTCAAGTAATTCAGCCATGGTCAAGTAATTCAGCCATGGTCAAGTAACTCAGAAATGGTCTAGTAATT